>VZRH01002089.1:204651-275059 GCA_013397555.1 Urocynchramus pylzowi
AAAAGGAAATAAAGAGAAACATCACATAAATTTTTGCAGATAAAAGGAAATGGGAAAAAAATTACCCACAGTTTATCTGTGTTTGCCAGAAAAGAATAAGATTAAGTATAATGTTTTTTGCAACATGTGGGGGCACTCTGAAAATGTCCTGTTTGAATTAATTGGGAATAAACAAAAAAGGTGACCTGGAGCAGAGGAATGAAAAGAATCTGTTTTTAATGGAAAAACGAACTTTCTATTAAAAAAATATATCCTGCAAGATTATATTTGAAGTTGTTGCCACATAGATGTGGTTCAATGACTTTGGTCTTTTCTGGCCAACTCATGGACTGCAGAATGAGGGATGGGCTCTTTATGAAGTATACAACTTATGCTTTGAGAGACCTAACCTAGCCAGTAAAGATGAAAGCAAATGAAATACCAAAAATAATGCATCAAGATGGCACTTCTGAAAAAAAACAATATTCAGGTTCATTATGAGTTTTTACCCAAAATGAACATCAAAGTAGTATTTTTTTCTATGTCTTTCCACCTAGAACATAATGCTTGTATCTAAAAGGCCCTACAAATGACCACAGACTTGAGGAACTCCTTGGACGCTTTTTCAGTAAAAGCAGTACTTTTTTTCAGTAAATGCTTTCAAATTTCTACCAGAGACTGGAAGACTATGGATGGGATACTCAGAAAACTCCATACAGAGCAAGAGCATGTTCTTGAAACACCTCAACTCTTCTTTACATGATGAGAAGGCCATGACTAGGAAACAATGGCTCTGAGTCTTTCTTTAAACAATACCTACTACAGCTGGGATTGGATGCCTGTTTCCTGGCTACTTTAAACTGTTCCAGCAGTAAACCTCAGTCAACCTTGTTTGCAACTAGAGCTGCAAGGTAAAGGCTTTGTTTTAATTGGCAGTGCTGTCCAGGATGCAGAAAAGACAATGTGAATGGAACAGGAAGACACAACAGACCCACCACAGAGAAGGTTACAGCTGCCTTGGCATTCACTACACTGCTTGCTGCTACTGCTGGCATTCTAAATATTTCCCCTGATTCTTTTCCCTCTCTTTTATTTTGAAAAGGGTCCTTTGCAAATCTGAAATAGCTAATGAATAAGGACACCCACAAATATTTACTAGGGTGATAAACAATGGAAAACTCCGTGAACGATCTCAGCTTATTTTTACAAAGATGAAAACTGCTCATGTTTGCCAGGTCTAGAAGCCTCAGGCCATCACCATGAAAATAGTAAAGGCATCATCAGAAAGAAAAGGACTTGAAAATTGAGTTCTGGACCTTGTCTCCACAGCAAAATGCATGTTTCAAAAGCAAAAATATTGCTTTCAAACCACATTACTCAAGCAAAATGAGTGTCACTGGTTGAAGTCATTTCCAAAAGGACCTTTGGCTTCTTACCTGTGAAGATGAACAGAGAAGTAATACTACTGCTGTTTCCAATATAGACAGTTTGTAGAAAAGCAGGGCTGTGCACAATTATTCACAGTTTCGAAAAGTTTGTCCAGAACCAGAGAAGGTGCAGAAAAAAGTTCGAGAGTAATTACTATGCAAGGAGAAAAACAAACACTACAATATGCTTAGAAAACCAAACGGAAGACACAGAAACATTTCAACTTGCATGGGCTGTCTCCCTAGAGGAAAAATGCCCAGTATGACTCTCCTGACTCTGCCAGGGCCAGGGCCCTGCAGGCTGAGGGGGCTGCCCATGGGGATGTGTTGAAACAAGGCATGACAGCCAGGACCTGTCCTGCCACCCCAGCAAGGTGCAGGCACCTGGGAGCAGTGGGATTGTCCCATCCTTGGGCATCAGGCACCTTCCTGGGGATGGGGATGGTCAAGGTCTGGACAAGATTTGGACCTGGCTTGGCAGAGCTGAGGAGAGCTGGGGACCAGGCCTGATGCCAAGCCACTGAGACAGGGCTGGTGGCCCTGGGGGCTGACACAGTGTCCTGGGCTGTGGCCAGCATGGGAGGAGCCCCACAATCTGAGCAGGGACATGGCATATCACAAGACATGGACCTAATAAAGAGAATGACCTTCCCAAATACCAAAGGAAGTAGAATATTCTCCATTTTTGTATTATTCAAATGAATCCTTTGTTATTTTTCCAGAAGCTAGGATACGCTGGTGAAAACATGTAAGCAAAGTCAGATAGCATGGCCTGTTGTTGTTGTAAGATCTCATAGTCTGTGGATCTCCTCTCCAGTTTAAACATGGTGCCCATTCAGGCCTAAATCAGGCCTTCCCTGTAACAGAAATAAATAAAAAATATCTTCTCTTGGTTTCAAGTCTGTGTGGACAGTTACCTAAGTTCAATTAAATACAAGTAAACTTTTGTTCATCTGTTGGCTTATGTTTGGGCTTTAAGCTGAATTTAGAATATGTTCAGATATAGTCCCTGATCAGAAAATGCTAAACTAATACATTATATCTCCTAACACCATTTTTCCTCAGGTGTCAAAGTGTCACCTTTGTTTGTGGGCTTCATTTGAACAGTCTAATGAAGGAAATCAAGCAACAGCCCCTAACATTTTCCTACAGGAGGTCTGTCCCACGTGTGAATGGGAGCAGGGAGATAAACAGAGGAGCTTCCTTTTGACCCCTTCATTGCAAGACCAGGGCATGGTACAGTAGAAAAGACTTTTTCCAAACGAAACCTTTTATATTGTGTAGGGCTCTAACCTACACAATAGGTATGCTGTGGTAGATTGTTTTTCTGTTGTAATCTTAAGATGTTTCTAATTGTGAACTTATAGTGGTTTGTTCCATGTACCCCATTCGGTTTCCCCAGTAGTTTTGCCCTGAAGTTGTTTACTACCATTTTCCCACAAAATCCTATGTCAGTCCCCACGTCAATCTCCCTTGCACCTCCTTTATTTCCAGACCCTTCCTTGCCAGGCCTGGAAGTACTACCCTCCTCCCTTGTTCATCAAATGTAACCCCACCCCTTTATCTAGAACATTTCTTGTCTATCACTCCTCCTTTGAGGGTCCATTGGTGTGCTAAGCCTGAATCTCCTCCCATGTTATCCCTTATGGGTTACCTGGAATATGATCCCTGCCCTACGTTCTTCCCTTGCTGTTCTATATTGGTTAAGATTCGTATCCTCCCCTAGTACCCTCCCCTGTTCTTGAGCTGCTGTTACCCTGTTGGAGTTGTCACTTGACCCTGGACCCTCCTGGAGGTTAAACCCTCATGAGAACCTGTACACGTGGCCCTTCTCGTCCCCTTCGTTCTGGCTTCCTCGACTCGGGACTTCATCCTATTGTCGCACAGCGCAGCCTGCTGCTGCTGGGAGCTACGTAGCCCTGCTCTCACCACCACCCAGACCAGTCCAAGGGGTGGACAGGGGTTAGCCCCCCTTGGCACGGGCCAGGAGGTGAGGGCTAGCTGAAAAAAAAAAACCAAACCTATAAGCGATGGTCTGTGTCAGCCTGTCGTTTGAGAGGACACAGTTTGTGTGCATTTCTGCCCAAACTGAGGTAGAGAAATTACAGTGAAGCACTGGTTTATGAAGCCATGTATGTTTGAGAGCTGGTAAGTACAATTACTGTACTATAGCAAAGGCACTGGCACTTGCTAGAAGCTGTTCTTCAATTGACTGCTGTGCTAGCAGACTGCCAACTGGGTTAATGGAACCAGGAGCTGGAAGTCTTGAAAGCTTTTTGGCCAGTCTTTTTGCAGCAATCAGTAAAGTTAGAATTGCCACCGCCTTTTGTACCATCATAAATTGTTGTGTTACTACAAAACTTCTACTACCTGTTAGTATCTCTTTCAAAATGCCACAAAGGCTTCAGAATTTGTTTGGGGAGTTGTTAGGATTTGCATAATCATTTGACAACTTGAAAAATGGTAGATAGATACTAGTAAGTGGTAACAGGAGGAATAAGAAATGTTGTTTAGAGGCTGGACCAGATAATCTTTTGAGGTTCCTTCCTGCCTGTGTTGTTCAATGTTTGCTTCTAAAGGAAAGCAGAAAATTCTTGGCAAAAGCCTGCAAATACTGGGGTTGATGATGCTTGAAACAGATACACAAAACAGCTTAAAAAGCCACAAATGTACTTGTTCTGCTGTTCTGGTACATATGGACCCTAAGGGAGAAAGCAGGTTTTGAAAAATAGATTCTTAAAGGCCTGAAATTTAGATTTTTGTAATTCATATAGTACCAGAGTAGGCAGTTTAAATACCACAGTGGCAGCATGTTTTTCCCATGGCCCAAAGACTCTGCTTAGCTGCAAGTGAAAAGTTCATGTGCTGCCCTAGGCACTTCTAGCTCGCACTGTCAGAGTGGCATGGAAGGACACCTTCATCTGCTGTGCCTGGCAGCAGCCAGGCTGCCCATTGCAACACAGGCAGGCTGGAAGGCTGCAGGGCTACAGCTGGCCTGGCTTGTGCCTGAGACCTGGGAAGTTGCTATTCGAAGCCCACTTGAAACAAGGTAATGATGTAGAAGGCTTTTGAAGAGTTTTCCTAATTTCTACATCTAACAGTATATGAGTCAGCTAAACTTTTTTGGTTTTTGGGGGGTTTTTTTTGGAAAAAACCAGCTAGTTAGTTGCCTCTTTTGTTTGTGTGGGTCTTTCAGACAACGAGATTGGGGGTTTATTCTTGTATTACTTTTAATCGAGAAAATATGAATGTAAAACAATCAGAAAAAAAAAAAAACTGGCATAGAATTTCAGTGTAATACCTGAAATTATTTATATCTCATTAAATGATTAGACTGCAGATTGTCTGCAAGTTTGATAGAATTGTGGGCATTTAGTGTCTGCGAGACTAGAAAAAAAACTGAAGGGAGACTAGGTAACGATATTCTCACTTAAAACATTAATGAGGGGAAAAGTACTGGTTTTGTCTTCTTTCAAGGAAAGGAACAGAAATTATGAACTAGATCTGTAGCAGGGAAGATTCAGGTTTAACACCACAAAATTCCCTCCATTAACAGACAGTGAATTGCCACAGGTTGTGCATAAGGTGTTAATAAGCAGACTGAACATGGTGTAGACAAGAATCAGACACGCCTGATCATCGGCAGTGGGATGGAGCAAACATTATCTCATGTTCCTTTTTAGCAGCTTTTCCTACCATTTTATGAACCCTTTTTCTTCAAACTTTCAGTTAGAGTTTAGCTCTTGGGAACTGCTTAGATTTTTACTTCCCCACTCTTTTCCCCAAACATGCATATCTAGTTCCACTGCCAGTCTCCAGGTCCTGGAACTTGTAGCCTATTGGTATATGGTCTGATTCCAGAATGGCATTTCTGACTTTGTGTTCCAAACAACAATTACATGTCATCATTGCAGAACTCTCCAAGAGTTTGTATAAACAAAGGGCTTTTTACGCCAGTAATTTTTTCTCTTTCCCATTATAGTGCTTCCATTAGAGTTTTAGGGTAAATAGAGCACCAACTGGTGCTGGTACTTTAGCATCTCAGATTTTTTTTCCTCTGAGTCTACCTAGATAACATTGCCTACTGTGTAACTTGGCATTATATCTGTTTCAGAGCTCCTATCAGAGGACCTGAACCATCAGTAGTAATGACTTTGTTACAAGGGTGTAGTGGTAGGACAAGGGGAATGGCCTTAACCTCAAGGAGAGTAGACTTAGATTAGATGTTATGAAGAAACTCTTTACTGTGAGGGTAAGGAGGCATTGCTCCCGGTTGCCCAGAGAAGCTGTGTGTACCCTATCCCTGAGAGTGTTCAAGGCTGGGTTGGTTGGGACTTTGGGCAATCAGGTTTAGTGAAAATTGTCCTTGTCTGTGGCAGAGGGGTTGAAGCCTGATAATCTTTAAGGTCCCTTTTCAACACAAACCATTCTATGATTCTACGATGGGAAAATTTCATGGAAAACTAAGTTTCTAGTTCTTCCCAACAGATTTTATAATTAGGGTCATTTTACTTGCATTGTACTTTACTTATCTGGTCAGACAAAATATTGCATTGTATGTCCCTGCTCCACCCCAAAAAAACAAACCAAGTCCTAAACTAAACTAACCAACCAAAAAATCTCTAAACCACAATCTTTCCCTGGCTCCCCTCCCCAAAAACCCCAACAAAAAAACTAAACCCTAAACAAAACAAACAAAAAACACCCCACTCCCCCTCTACCCCGAAAAGCCACTCTTGAATACATTCAGGATAAAATGGGGAATTTCTCCTCTTTATTTTCTCTTCTTTGCCCAATCTTAACTTTCCAGAGGGTAGTTTAATTTGTTTTTTGGGAGCTTGTCTACATCAGTGAATTTTCCTGGGAAAATTTCATCCAAGATTAAAGAAAATGTGCCAGCACTGTGACTTCAAACAAAATAGGTCTCTCTCTTTTAGCTGACTTGACTTTGATTGTGAGGCAGCAAGAGGGAGAATTCTCCTTGGTTTGGGAACAGCCAACCCTCTTACCCAAAGATTATTGTGAACAAATTAGGGGTGTTTATTTCACTCCTCATCATCATCCCCAAGCCTGCCCTCCCTAGAATATCTACATGTACATATTGGTATTTATGAGCTGTTAAAGAAATATATGTAGATAAAGGACTCAGGAAAGTTTTGATGCCTGCAGATAAACCTACTTAATTTTTAAAACTGGTGGGCTTTGCCACCATTTTTTATGTGGTTCATAAGAATTTCCACCCTCCTCACCTTCTAATCTGAAGCTTGGACAACTGCTTGCTACTGCTGTGGTCATCTGAAACGTGGCATTTTGGCATTTTTTTGTGCTCTGGTATAATGAAAGAAGTGCCATAGATAAATTAGCTTTAAACTAGACCACCAGATACTATAGGTGCTGACTTCTAACACTTTAATTAATAGCTCACTTGAACAAACACTTAAAATTTCTCCTCCCGGTGATGACTTTGGGTACCGCCAGCCACTTTTTTCCCACCATCATGAGCTGCTTATTTACTTCTGATATTGTCATAAATTGTAACTAAAGATTCTTCTTCCTCCTTGCCTTTTCTTCTCATTATTTTCCTCCAACTCATGCCTCCTCAAAATTTACTACCCATTTCCTTTCATCTTACCCACCTTCTATTTTCTACTTTTTGTAGCGCTAAAATACAGCCTACTAATTCAGCATTCCTTGCATGACAAAGTGATTTGCACATTAGCAGACATAGAAGAGTGCTTTGGAAGAAATGCAAGCCCATGGAAGACACTAAGTGTTTTGCTGTTGATTTCAATATTGTCAAAATTAATGTTTATCCAAAACATGGTCACTTCCCTCTTATTTTTCAAGTGATATCTCTTCTTAGGGATAATTTTAGATTAATTATGTTGGTCTCTGAAAGTTCTTTTTGTCATAATACACTGAAAAGGGCATAAGATCGGACCCTCTCTCTCTTCCCTTCAGATTTTCCTTTTCTGGCCTCACATGATAGTTTTTCAGCACAATATATACCAGCCTTTTACTGCAATTATATTATTTCATTGCATTCCCCTGAATAGTTCTGCAAAAGATGTCAGGGGTCTTTTTGACTGTTATTTTTTATGATTTCGAAGACAAATGAAGCCTTGGGGTCCAAGGGTGGAGAAAATCTACCTTTGCTCCAAAAACCTACATGCAAGATTTTGTTCTTCATGTACAGCCGAGGGCTTCCAGTTTTAAATACAGGCTCTACATTACACAACATCACTTATTTGATGAACCCAGTGTGTACTTGTCTGTAAAATATGTTCCTTGACATTTATACACAAAAAATGAGTGAATTAGCAGAAAAGCAGTACCTACATAAAATGACAGTGGAAAGATCATCTGATGGGTAAGGACAGGGCAAGTTCTTTTCCATCTTTCCTCTCTAATTTCTGTGGTATCATTCAGAAACCATGTCTGTAAGCACATCAATTACAGGAAACTGTGGATAGACGTGATATGAATATGGGTCCCAGTGGTTCACATTGCAGAGACAAACATATACATGCCCAGTGTTATATTATAGGGTTTTTTAGACCAGGTTAAATTCTTTTCCTCATCTTCGGCATTTATTGTTATCTGGTCTTTGACATGACTTGACCCTACACTGCATGGTCTCTGTGTGGCTTTGTTTATTCCTGGCTCACAGCCACCTTTGTTTTGTTTCAAGGTAGCACTGAAACAGAAATGATGAGATAAGCGGGGCTAAGAAACACCTTGCTCCCTCCTAACACCCCTGTTTCCTAATAGAAACAATTGCAATACTCTCAGAACATTTGGCTAGGCTGTTACTAAGAGAAGATTTTATAATATGGACTACCATGTCCTATTGTAATATTTTCCCTGTAGAAATTTTAAACCACTTCCTATATTTAAGCACATTTTTATGAAATGGGAAGATTCAGATATGAAGTCCAAGGCTGAAGAAGAAATCAGCTGAAGTAGCAAGAGCAAGACAGGCACAGTGAGAATAGGCCACATATTTCTTAACACAGCAGGAACTGTTCTTACACACAGCTTCAGAACTGATTTAAGCTTCAGAACTGATTTAATTACTTTGGTGGTGTTGGTTTAGGTTGTTCTCTGTTATGGATGTGCATCTCTCTGACTCTTATCATAATCTTATATGCTTAGGTCCAATATTAGAAACTGAGAATTGTATGTTTGTATCTCAATATCAGTTCCATGTAGTCACAGCTTAATAGCTATTCTAATAAATACAGCATATTTAAAATTATTTTTATAATTTTATGTTTTTATAGACAATTAGCAGTTAAAAAGCAAATAAAGAATGATGTTTGCTATCTGTCTTGGATTTTCATCAATAAACCACTTCTCTCTATTCACATCTCTTGCACATTGCAAAAAAATTTTTTAAGTGCTTTTTGTCACTGAGGAATGTGACCAGAATGCTCCGCTTCAGCAGCAACCAAATTGTGGAATAAAGGGGCATTTATTTCAGAACAACATTTCTAATGGAAATTATTCCAGAACAGGTTATTGCACAGTACCTATTTGATTCACTTTTGTCATACAAACTCTAGACTGATTTAGTTAAATCAGTATTCAGACTTTATGTAGGTGAATTCCCAGATTTCTACCCCCAAAATGTAATGTACTCTGAAAAAAAAAAAAAAATTAAAGTGAACTGACTGGTTGGATTGGCCAGAAGATTTTAGTTTTTGTATTTTTCACCTTTAATTCATTCTAACAGAGTGCCTGTTTGTAATTAAGACATCAGTTAGCCAGTTCTGAAAATATGTTTTAATTTTAGAGTAAATATAAATGCACTTAGCAGAAATGTATAGCTACTCTTTTTTATGCTTGGTAATCAGTTCTGCTTTTGCCTGGGTGATTCAGGAATCTTGTGGGGTAACCTTCATTACAAAATATGATCTGTGAGTTCTTATCCTTAGTGACTATGTTAGCTCCAGAGGTGTGCTTAGGAGAATAAACAACTCAGCTCTTCCAGACCTCTAAATCTGACTTTGTGCTTTGGGCAAATGATCATGCAGGCATTTATTTTATTAGACCTTGTTTATCTGTTATTAACTGTTAGCTATAGATGAGCACAGGACTGTGGTTTTGGTCTGATGCTTTGTTGTTTTTTAATATAAACAGCCTTTTGAACATTATGCTTTGCCTTCTGTGGACAGGGGATAGAGAGGAAAATTAAACAGAACAAAAAATCAAAACAAAGAAACCACACCAATGAACAAATAAATAATGAAATGCATGACATTTTCTGTATGGAACTAGCAGCAGACAAGTTCATTAATTAAATTATCCAACATGAAATATAATGGATGGTAAAAATTAGGCTAGTGGTAGTTTTTCACATTATTTTGCTTCTTTTATTTTAAGTATTTAAGTCTTCTCGGGCTCTCTTTCTTTAAGTGATTTTTTGAATACGACATGCCAAATGAAATGAAATTCACTTTGGATAACAAGCATGAATCAACCCATGATCCAAACATCCCTCCTAAATCTGACTCTAAGGAGAATAAGAACTGCTGCTGGGCCTTCATCTACCAGGTATTTAATAAGGTCCAGGATGTCAAGCACCATACTGAGGAAAGTTTATGTCAAGCTAAGAATTACTGTCCCTCAGGTATCTCCATAGCACTGGCCACTGAGAGTTAAATACCAGTGGCAACAGCAACCTATCCTGGAGGCTTGCTCAGAAGCAGTGGGTGTGTAAGATTTCCATATCACTTGCCAACCAAAACATGAAGGAAAACATGTCCACTTGTATGGTTAAGAGAAAGGGAGAATCTAAACCAGCCTGGAAAAAAAGCAAACAGAAAATATCATTAATCTGGGTGAACTGGGCGTTGCTACGGGCAAGTTGTGCTTACCAGATGGCTGAATAGCTGAAGGCAGTGGGAAGTTTGGGTTCAGTGGGCAGATAATTCAGGCTGAGAGCTGTAGGTTTTTTATATCTTATCCCTAAGAATTTTTCCCTAAAAAAATAGTAACTATTGATGTTTAGAGGCATTTGACACATGCAAGGGATACTGTTTTGTGAGAGAACATCATGTTATATGCTGACCTGTGAGAAGCAAGAATCCCCACAATTTTAAAGAAAAAAAATGATGAACTTTTAGACCAGTGACACAGACACAAAAGAGTTTGACTCTTCAGAAGAGTTTCACACAAGGATACAATCCTTTAGATGAATACCAAATCTTGTATTCTCATCTATGGGGGAGTTTTGATAGCCATCTTTCCTCATTTTGTCTGGGATCTGGAATTTGCTCTAGCATGGACAAAGTCAGAAATTCTGGAGGAGTTACTGCTGGATCTCAGAGATCCGTGAAAATAGACTCCAGCTGCTGGCCTTCAATGTCTGGTGCCTGAGGAACAGGTTTTCCCCTTGAGTCTCTGTCCCTCTAGGAGATTTTTTCACTGTTTCTGCACCCCTTTGAGCCTCTGTGTGGCCTCTTTGCAGTGCACATGCACACATACACGCAAATAATATACCAGGGTTAGGTCGGCATCACCTTGGCCAGACTCATAGTCTGTGCAGGGAGAGGTTTAAACACACCCTCCAGCACACACAGGGTCTTGCAGGCCTGAGCACGCTAATCAGGTTACTGTGCCAGTAGTGGTGCTTGGCAAACTCTCTGTAGCCTCTCTGCAAGAAGGAAGAGCACCATGATAAAAGGAACTCTTAATTTCTTTGCTAACATTACCGCTTTTTGCCTTGCTACCAGACCAGTTCCTCAGTGCCCACAGGGACTGAGTTCAAATGCCTGTGGACAGATGTTTCTGTGTCCAGCTGAGTATGACTTCAGTGGACTTGTAGGAACTTCCCCCGTTATGCAATGGATACCTTCAGGCAGGAGCTTTGAACATTGTCTGCCCTTCTTTTAGAGGGTCAAAAACTTCACAACTGCTGTTGTGAAGTCCCTCTAGCCACCTCCAACCTGCAGAGAAGATAGTTGCTCTTGAATCTTGCTCAGATTCTCCCTGTAGCTGGAAATATTAATGTAATTTTAGGAGTCAGGTTCAGTTATGTATCTTTTGTGACAATGTGTGGAAAGAGGGAACCCATGCTAAAACATTTCCAATTTTTAGTGGTTTTACATTTGAATTATTAGTGTGAAGGGTTACAAAACAGCAGTTAGCCTGTCAGATCGATTTGTGCCTTTATTCTTTCTGAGTCTTTAGAGCCTTTCTTTTACTCTCTCTGTATTTTTCTTCTTAATGATTTCTTCATGTTTTTGTTATTGTTACGTTGGCTCAAAGGTAATTTTTCCTGGCAACACAACCTTTTATTTGAGGGCTTATACTATTGTTGTCTTTTGAAAGGATTTTCCATTCTGCCTGGTTATTCTGATCTCTTTCAAATTTTTTTTTTTGTTTCATCAAGCAAAGATCATTCTGTTGTGGCTAACTTTCCAGACTGTTATACTGAAAAAAAAAAGAAAAGAAGTATGTATGTATATCATGTACAAGGTACACATACACATATGTATGCGAAACATATACATGTAACATGACAACCACAGACAACCAGGCTAAGGAAGTATCAAGGGAAAGGTGACCTGCAGCTGATTTTGTACAGGGCATAAAAATTACTGCCTCTGGTCCATTATTCCACAGTTGTGTTGACAGCATGGCTGTAAATACCCTGTATCTTGTTTCGGCCAGGGACTAGCAAAGAACAGCTGTCTACATCTCCTAAAGCAAAACAGTTCATTTTCCCTGAAAAGGTCACTCCTTGTTGAAACAGCTCAGGGGAAGAGTAAGATGTAGCAGTAACCTCCAGCTGGGAATATGTGGTATGGGAAGTGCTGAAGGAGAATTGGAGTGAGTGGAGTGAACTGACAGCTGTGAGTGGGATATGTTGACCCATGTAGTTATACAGATGTAGTCAGATGTTGAAGGACGCCCATCACCAAATTATCCTATCCGTAGAACAGAGAAGAGACATGGGATGACTAGAAGCCACTGAAAAAGTGTGAGACTAAGCTGACTCTTCATCCTATTTCATGGGAAATGGGTCAGTATTTATGTTTTCAAGTCCTAGAAAAGATTACAATTTAAGTACTTTAATAAGAGCTTTGATTTTCCCTGGAGTCTGAGCCACCAGGCTCCCATTGAAAACCCAAGCCAAGACTAAATGGATTTTTTTTTTGCCAGACTGAGCACTCAGACACTTCAATGACAGTTGGAAGAAATCCTAATAACATAGGGGTAGGGCAGAAGAGGAGAATGTGTTTTTATTTTAGAAATCACTACTATTTAGTACTTCTTTGAAAAAACAAACTATATCTACACTGCTCACCCAAAACAACATACATCTAATTGATGATTCATTCTCATCCACCTTGCACTCAATCATGGGTGGCTTTTCTACACACCAAAGGCAGAAAGGTGTTTATGAGGACAGCTTTCAAATTCCAGTAGATCTTTTAGCTCTCACTTTCTGAGTCACTTCAAAAATACTTAAATGCTGTTTTAAGTAGAGTTATAAGAATAATATTCCTCATTTATTCACTGACTTAGCTTGAAGCATTAAACATCCTAATAAAATTTTTGTTACTTCTCATGTATTAGCTTATTCATAAGTGGGAAGAATCAGGGCCTAGGAGTAAGGGAAGGCATAACTCATGTCCCTCTACTTTTAATGTCTCTGTACTTGTTGTTTTCTTTCACAGGTAAATTACGAAAAAAAAAAATACCCAAAATACATTCATGGCTGCTGAATGAACACAATTCCAGTGATATAAATGAGTTTATAGAATGTACAGAATGAAATTCTTATGAGTGCTGTGGGTTTTACAGTAGATTTTAAGGCAGAAGCTATGATTCCACACCTAACTAGCTCTTCAAAGCTCCCCCAAAGCACTGGAGAAGAGCATATCAGGCTCAGGTTGCTTGGGATTTATTTCTGTCTAAACTACCGACTTTTCATTTGGTATTATTGCATCTTGGTGTACACTGGTTTCCCACATTGTAAAAAGGGGTGAAGATATGTGTCTCTCTTTTTAAAGCCACTCAGGATGCACTGCTCAAAAGCATCCTTTAAGAATGAGGCATTATTTCTGAGTTCCAGTCATGTGATGGTAATTGCAGGACTGGGATTACAGGTTCTTTATTGGGTATTTAAATACCATAAAATCCTGAACTGGTCCTGACTGCTCCTGCCCTTATCTGCAAATAGATTCTGACTGTATTTGCAAGGATTAGTATTGCCTGTGTGGGATTGGACCCACTTTCAGCAAGGCCAGACACTACCCACAAAATAACTGATTATTAGACATCTGTATGCTGACTTGCTGTTTTGTGATGTATTATTAGAGGTTAGTGTTTAAGGGAGGGGTGCAGTGTACAAACAACATTTAACCAGCTTTTCTGATATTGCCCTGTATATCCCACAGGGCCAACACTAATAATTTCACCTCAGGTCCTAGGGTTTTTTTGTGTTTCTTATAGCATCGAAGCATGCAACCTCTGTGTTTGCAGTAAAATTATTGCTGTCAGCCTTCAAACCAGTGAGTTCATTTGCCTTATTGCTTGCAAATAAGATCTTATTAATATGAGTTTAAAAGATCAGGATCCTATCCCACTGCCTCGATTGCTCCTTCTTCACCTAGAAAAGCTTGGAACTATTTCAAGTGGTCCCATGTAACTTGTGTGATTTCAAGCCCTTCCCTAAAGTTTCAGAGATATGGAAGCACCCAATAACCTACTGGAATTCAGAAAAGAATGGGATGTCTAATCCAGGTGTAAAATCTGAGCTTTGTGTCTGTGGTGCTGTTCCTTTTCTACAAAGTGAGGATTGCAGATCACTCATGTTTCACATAGTTTGGGAAGGGTTGAGGTATGAAGCCTAGTCATTCAGGAGTCCTCTGGGAATAGAAATTAGATGCAATGAGTAGAAATCCAGAATTTATTAACTTAATTGGCAGAAGGGTGTTCACCACTGTATACTTGTAAATGTGAAGGTCTCTGTCAGTGCTGGTAAAGGTGAGGGTCACCATCTCCAGGGTGAGGAGTACTCACGTGAGGAGACAAAGCTTCTATATTTCCCCAAACATGGCTTTTTTCTGCTAGTGTTTCTGCATGTGAGGGAGTGGGAGATGCCTCAGGTCTTGTGTTGGTTGGAGGGCAAGCCAGGGTCAATCATATCCAAATCTTGGCCAGATACAGCTCACAAGCATTCTTTTCCCTGACATTTTCATGTGTTTTTCTTTACCAGTAGTATATTAGATATCATCCCTCTTTTTGCTGTTCTCATTTTATGGGCAGTGAAAGACATGGCTCCCCTCCATTTTTGAATCCACAAAACTGTAACCAAAACCAAGGACAAGTATGTCTTCCGCTCTAGTATGATGTATTGCGTATCATATAATTATCTTTTGGCTTTTGATAGCTAGAAAAATAATAATAATACTTAGCACTGACATAGCAATTACCTCTCAGAGCCCTTTGTAACCATTGCCTAGTTCAGTGGTTCCCAAACTGTAGTGCATGCCCTGGGAGTGGTTGCAGAGAGCTGTTGCCTCATGCTGGTGAACTGCTGAGTTTACCACCGGTGCACTGCTCTAGACAGCTACAAATCCCTTCAATTTGGTGATGTAGAGTGCAGACAGAAACCCTGGTACATGAAACAAGCTGGGGCCACCTGCCAAATTGCATGAAGTTGGTGACTTGACACCTGGACCTGCAACAATTTGTGCTTATACACAGTATAAAGGCAAATTGGTTCTCACAGGAACAAGTGTTCCAGTGGCTTCAGTGAAGTTTTGTCACCTGGAAAGTGAGGAGAAATGGTCTCTAAAACAGCATGAAGGAGGGCTTTCACTGCTGATTCTTTCTTCAGAAAAAATTGGGATAAGAAAAAATGTATTAAATTTAGGAAATTAATTTCATGCAAATGCAACCTTTTTTTTTTTTGCATGAGATTACCAGCAATCAATTTTTTAAAGGTCTTATAGCTGTAAAAATAACTGTTTAGATTTTTGCATATCCATCTGGACCATGGACTCCAAACTGGGCCTTCCTAACATCAGTCTATACAAACAACCAGAAAACAGTTTTTCATAGTCACCCCCACCTAAACATCTCAGTATTTTATCTAAGTGGAAGAGCTTCAGCAGCCTGGAATAAAGGCTCTCTACTAGCATATCACAAACCTTAGTTGAAAAAATATCTCTGTTCTTGATCACAGAACACAGAAATATGAACTTGACTTTCCTTAACTTCAGCTATATAAAGAAGGAAGGAAGAGCACAGCTATCGTGTTCCTCATTTTTCCTGCAGCTTGTATCTTTGGCTTTTGCTAAGTGTGCCCAGAAGTGAAACCATTTTGGATCCAGAGGAAATAAACAACATATGGGGATAATATTTTATTTCTGATCCTCCTGGACAGCTAAAATGCCCCAAAGAAATAAAGAAAAATATTGTCCCCAATTGTGTTTAATTTTTTATTATTTTTTATTTGGCTGCACCAAAGTTCTGTAGATCATGTATCTACATCCAGGAAGCCATCATTTAGGATGGTGACATTTTGATTTCCATCAAATGTGCTTCCCACTCTTCAGAAGGAACACACAAGGTTGGTAAAACAGGCATAGGCAAGGATGGGCACAAGCTATGAACCTTGATTATCTGTGCTGAGAAATTGTTCAAACAGTTCCTGGGATGTAACTAGGCACAATCAGGAGCACACACAGGCCTGCAATCATTAGCAATACTCAGGCTAGATTTGGTAGCCTGTTTTGGAAAGTATAGGACTGGCTAGTCTAACCTACTTGCTCTCAGGGCCAAAGAATGGAGCCTAGCTGTTTTTAAAATTTCATTACACATGTAACCATAAAGGTTTTGTGAGTCCTGGGATGAGGAGAATCCTCAAATTTCAGGCTGTGTCAAACCAGGCAAGGTTTTGGACAAAAAGGCTGAGTTATGCCCCCAAATTTTGTAAGCACAAAGGTAATCATGAAATTGAAATCAGTAGAGTAAAAAAAGTGTATGAAAATTAAAACTTCAGCTGTGGATTCCAGCACATCTTAGGAAGGGTTGTACTCAGGAAAACTGTTATGCATTATGTGTCCTTGAAATTCATTCTTTTCCACTCAGTTCTTGATGGTTTTCAGCAACTGAGTGCTGCATGGTACAGGTATCACTTAGGGATTAAAGGAAAAATTGTGTCAAATTAGTATTGTTCCAGAGAAGGAAATCCCAAACCTCTTCTAATCTTGAGGATGCAAAATTTTTGCAGAGGTCATCTTTTTGTGACAGTTGACTGAGGGCCCTTGGTGAATCTTGGTCATTTTGTTTGAAGTCCTGAATGTTTTCTGCAGGCATCTGCTCTCAAATTAAAGCTCTGAGACGTAACCTCTCGAAGCTTTGCCATGTAACAGGCACATTTCCCTTGACACTTATGAACATACACATTTGCATTGTTCCTGCACTGAAATATATTGCTTTACCTTGCAATATGAAGCAGTCTTTCAGTAGTCTTGTTTTATCGCTTCAAGTTGAAAAGAATATTGCAACATTAAACTACAAAATTAAGCTGGAATTCTCAAGAGAAAAAGGCTGTTTTGTGAGGTTATTAATCCTTCCTGTTTCCACTCTGTCCAAAAATACCACAATTTCAGTTTTGGTCACGGCATTTCAGCACTTCTTTCTCAGCCAAAATCTCAAAATACTCAAATGCAAGTAAAGGAAATAATAATGGGTGATCTCAAACTTGCATTCTCCCTTCCCTTCTACCCCTGCTTCGGCTTTTTATACTGAAACTTCCCCTCTTCCATCCCCTTTTTATTGGACAAAGTAATAACTTTTAGTTGTAAATTAAATTTGATCCAGTAGATCTAAACTTTAATGCTTTTGAAGAGAGAATATATTGAAAACTATAATTATTTTTGTGAAATAAAATAAAGCCTGTCTTGCATTAAAAAAACCATTCTGGAAACCAAAAAATTTAACAGAAATATTTTGATAGCCAGTATTTAAATTCATTCCAGAAAATATGCATATGTGTGATTAGCTCAAATCAGAAATACCTTTCAATGTCTTCCTACAGTAGAAAATCATTCAGTAGAGATATTTTCAGAAATAATTTTTCACAGATGTGAGATTGTAGTGTCTAAGAGCCATAGACAGGCATGAAGAACATGGCAAGCACAAGGCTGGGATGTGCAGCTGGATGATTCTTTTTCTTTTCAGCTGGACATTAGCTTGTAGCAATTAAAAGCCTTCTAACTTTAAACTATCTAATTAAAGTCTTTCAGCCTTGAAGTCTGGTACTTTTAAATGGTGTTATTAGGGGCTCAGCAGCTTCCAGGAATGCACTTTACAATACCATGCTGACAAATTTGCTCTAGCTGTCTAGTGCTGTTGGTAGGCATGAAATGACTTTTTGTAAAATCTGCTAATAGTTTGCTCTGGTTTAGAAAAAATCTTTCAGAAATAAAAAGGGTGACATACAGGTAAAGGCATAATGTGGAGCTCTCTCCCATTCTGGGGGGACCAAAAGCAGCATGGGCAAGTTAGCAGTGTTACTGTGGACATACATGTTACCCATTGATTATAATTACATGGCAACCCATTCATGTGCCTCACTTGCAAGTGAAGGTGATTAAATCCCAAAGATATATGTAAAGCTACTTTTTTCCTGATTTCCTTTTCAACTTTTCAACCTGAGTCATAAGCTATTAGCAATATTTTTTATTTTTTTTTAATCTAGTACATTTTATATAAGATGTCACAGCATAGGCTGTTTTATGTACTATTTCTCCAAACAACAAGCATACCACCTCTCATCTGCTAAAGCAGACTTTTGGGAGTAACCAAACATGGCATATCTGAATGTAAATGGAAATTTAAGTTATCTAGGTGCACATCCCTTCACTTCAATTCAAAATATTTGGAACAGCTCAGATCTGTCAAAGCCAGATCAGATTTGTAGCCAAATATTTAAGTGTTGAATTTTAGTTCCTAGATGTGGTAAAAATTAAAGAGATTTCCTGTCAAATCCTCTGGTGCGTTCTGGGGTTTCTGGGCTGACTGATTTCAGTTTTTAAATGGATGATCAACTTTTAAGGATGGACTCCATAAAGTACTGGCTTCAGCAGGCTTCACTGAACTCAAGGTAAGTATTTGACACTATGTTTTCATTTATGCTATAAACATATTGCTAGAGACATGTCTCAAGATTAACATTATAGCTATGAGATGCTATTCAAGCAGCATAGGAAACACTGTCCTCTTGTCAGTCAGTCCAACCCTGCATTTTCCTTTAATCTCCTTTGCAGCTGTCCATGATTCACATAAATGGATTATCTCTGTTGTAAAAAATGCATTATTGTTCTTTTGGATTAATCAGAAAATGATGTCTATGACATCTCCTGTTCCCAAAGCTATAACCAGTTTGGAAGTTCTTAGAGAACTAATGCTTTATTCTGCTGGTTTTAAAGTTCTCTGTAACTAAGAGGAATATATATCTTTTTGGGTGTGTAATCCCTTATAAGAACATTTGTGAGGTGGAAGCCATAAAAACTGACTTCTAAATTGTCAAAAATCACAAAAATCCTATGCAAGTAGTAAGTGTTCATAAAAGTACACCTTTCATTGAGTAGAACATTTGACTGTGCATCAGTGTGGTTTTGTTTCAATATTGGCGGTTTAAAAATTCCTCTACAAACTAAATGAAGTTTAGTTCATTTTAATGATGAAAACATACTGTACAAATATAATCAGGACAGATTACAGGAAAAACTAAGAAAGTGACTAATGTTTATGTCTGCAAAAGGTTAGAAAAAAACTACAAAACTGCAAGCTCACTTTTGTTTCCAAAGAATGTACTCCTCTACATGACTTCTTGTGGTTATGTAAACAAATGAGCTGCACTATTTGTGGTTTCATGGGAGATGATGCTATTGTTAATTCTTGTCTGGAAGATCTAACAGGTTGAGCACAAATACCATCACTATTCATCTCTACAGTTATTTTTTCACAGGTAGGTATGGAGTTAGTTTCTGGGGGACCTCAGGAAGTCAAATTCAGATTGATTGCACAATCTGTATGATTGTGCAAGATGTGTTAGCCATGTACCAATAATATGCTCCATGAATTGTGTCTTGGCTGGTTTTTTCCCTTCTCTGCAGGCCCATCTGAGAAACTGTAGGAAAAAAAAAATCCCTGTTAATTAATTTATTTGAAAAGTAAAAGAGAATACCAAAAAGCAGGTAAGAATCTGTAGCATAACTAATTGAAGAAAGGGGACACCACACGGAGAAAAAACAGTGGAAATGAAAAGGTATTTCCATTTTGCAGACACTGAAATTCAGGCATTTCTTCTACATTATATTACAAAATATGAAATTTTAAGGAATATAAATGTATTTTTTTCCTCTATTTATTTCAGTTTTCTAAATGTATGAATGGTTGGCCAGTTTCCCCTTAGTACGCAGACACACTATTTACATATTTATGTTTCAGATGCTTACACATTTTTTTTTTCCTTCTGCTATTTGCAACCATTGAAATAGGACAAAACTGTCCAAAGAATAATAATGGCCTTAAAATACTCACTGTATGCAGATGGGGACTTTTCTTTTAACATTTTGCTTCAGTCAAGTGAATTCTTAGCTATGTTTTTGTAAAAATAAATACTGAGATTTCAAGAACAAGACATGTTTACCTGTGTTTTAACCAATCTTGTAATCACCAGAATCAGACACATTGTTTTTAGAACTGTGCCAAGTACAGGAATTCATTGAACAGAAATAATAAGCTCCTTATTTCAGCTCAATGCATTCTTATTCATGCAGTTATAGAACATGACATGCTTTGCCCATAGTCTTGCAATGTGATCTGTTCACCTCCATGGCTTGCAACTGGTCAAAGTCAGGGCTTTATAAGACTTTTGACATAGATATGAAATTTTGAGATGGATATTTTTGCTCTTAAATATATGATTTTATAGGCGATATCTTTAAAGTATGTTATGGTTTCTTTGTACCCAGCTTATAGGAAATTCCTCTGTCTTATCAATATTCTCATTAAAATTTTGTCACGTGAAAGTTTGTCAGAATTGACTTCACATGGCTCCCCAGAAAAGCAGTACAAATGGAAAACAATTTAACATTAGATCATCATCCCTGAATTTCCCTCTGAAACCTACCCACTCAGAGATGACTTCCTGCAAACAATTACATTTCAGTTGCTGCTCAAACAACTAGTTTTCTATTATGGTTTTCTTGTTTTGTTGCTGTTGTTGTATATTCCTTGGTTGTGTTTTTTGTTTGTTTTTATAAAGTGGAACCCATTAGCATGACAAACATTTCACAAAAGTTTGGCAATATTGTATGAATTCTTGCACTTTTATCAATCAAAATATTATTACAGTTAAAATGCAAAGTCTTTTTGTGAAAATACAATTTCCTGTAAAGGCCATCTTAATTGACTTCTATTACACCACTTTCTCCTAATCTTTATTAATGAACTCCTTCATCAGTTGTTTAGATAGCCAGACTAATGTTTAGGAAGGCAAGGATTATAACTGGTTCATTCTATTTAGCTTTTATGAATATTGGCGTGACACTAGGATTGTTCTGTTCTACTGGAACTTCCCTACTCTTTCCAAACTTACTGGAAAATTACATTTGCAATTTAAACAGACACTCAACAAGCTCTTTATAAAATCTTGGATGCAAGTTAACCTTTATTCACTGGTTGAAATGTCAAGTTTTAGTAGTTTTTGTTTAGTATCTTCTGTCAAAGTGGAAACTATTTCATCAGACTAAGAGCTAATAGAAACTTGCCAAGAACAAATTCTGCCTAATTTATTTCGCTGACACAGTAACTGAGCAGCTAATACAGTAATGGCATTGTATGTTCTCCTTTTAATGAGGTTTTTGATAATCTTCTGAGTATCCTAAGGAAATCTTGTGTGGACTTTAAAGTGCATGCAAAAATCAAATAGATAGCAGTTCCACATAGCTGTTAGCAATAGTCCGTGGTAGGACTTACCCAGTGTCACGCCACCCTGAATTTAGGCGTGCTCAATATATTCATGACTTCAGGAGGGAAGAAAGATCATGCTCATGAAATTTTACAGTTGCTTAGAGGCTAGAAGAGTAGGAAGAGAAATAAAAATAATCATAGCCAACTGAAGAAATTATCTGATAAAAAAGACTGTATGGAATCCAGTAGTTACAAGTTTAAGAAACAATCAGCCACACAGATACGGGATGGAAAAAAAACCCCACTAAAAACCCTGAAGAGTGCAGCCATGTTTTAGAAGCTCATCTAGGGATTTGATTGTATCATTGTTGAATACAAGTCAGAAATGTTCAGATGTTGTGGAAAGATAACATTACAATGGGATGTATAAACTAGATGTATAAACATAGGAAATAATCCTGCTCCTCTTAGCAGTGGCTGGAGCTCAGTTTTGAGCATCCCATTTGAAGAAAGACGTGAAAATATTGAAGGGAATCCAAACATGATTGAAAAAAATGCTCAGCAGTATAGAAAACATGAGGATTTGTCTCACCTAACAAAAAGTAGAATGAAGTAGGCATAATAACAATGCTGAATTGTGTAAATAGTTCTGCAAGGATGAAAGGATTAATTAATTAATTAGTTTCTATTAATTGTTCTCAGTGACCATGGTGGATAGGATAAAAAGCAGTGGGCTTAATCTGGAACAGGAAGTAAAAGATAGTTGGAACAGTTAGATGGGAAACAACTTGGTATAGGCAAGTACAGTAGAACACTGAAATAGTAAATGAGACTGCAAAATGTTTAGTACTGGAAGTCTGTAAAAACACAGTAGAAAAAATAATGCCATGAAAGACATAAGTATTTCAAGAGTCATGAAATGTAGTAGATAGCTTCTTAAAATCACATCAAATTGTTTTTCTACGACTTTTTCTAAAATATATGTAATATATGAATAGATCCTCTGTTTCCCCCCGTGTACTAAATAAAGAAAAATCGTGACTTCTTAATTTTCCTGTTCTATTCAAGCATTTTCTGATAACATGTCCTAAACAGTTTTATTTTCTTTATAATACAATTGAGAATTCTACCACTGAAAAATAGAATAAGATTCATTCTGCAAGAATTTTATTTGTTCATCTCAGTCTTTACCCACTTGATTTTATTTACAATAATTTCTTGCAATTTTATTTACTTCAATTTCTTGAAGTAATTTCTTACTTCATTTTACAATAGATATGTTTTAAAGAGCTGCTTTATTTTTCCCTCTGAAGCATGCTTTTTTTCTAATCAATGGGACCCTCCCTTTGGATTATGGGGTTACAGCTTCTTGACTAACAACTGACGATATTCTTAATTCTCAACTATTGTTCATCATTTTCTACTTAAAGTTATTCCTGTAAATTGATCTTGTTCAAAATTGCTTTGAGATTTTTGAAATTGGTAATTTTAAAACCTCATGTGGCAGTAATTTGGATATTCTCTTTGTGTCTATGAGATATTGCATGGTTGGGTTAGCACAACTTTAGAGTCCTGTGAGAATAATTTATTCCTATCTTTTTTTGCAGCATTTTGATCTGAGGATTTTTATAGGTGCTGGTGGAGCATTCCAAGAACACTTTATTGATAGCTGTATGAGCAATTTCATGTGGCTCAAACCAAAGATCTCCCAAATTCTTTTAATTATACTTCCATTTAAATTATAATTCATTTTTCCTACACACTACATATTTGTCCTTAAATCATTGGTATCACCAGAAAAGACTGATTTTTAATTTTGTTGTTCAAGGGCTAAGAAACATTCCCATAGGTGCTAATTATTTCTTTTTGCACATTTTGGCCAGCTCTGTAGCTATGCAATACTTGACTTAAACCTCAGTACTTAACACAAGGGATATGACTCAGTCTGAGCCCTCAATGCCAGAAACGATGTAGGGGGGTTTATAAACCTGAGGAACCCACGTGCCTGGTGGTATACTTCAGATCCCAGGAGTTTCTTAAATATATTATATTTCAAAGAACCAAAACCAGTCAAGGGAAGAAAAGGGAAGGGATTAATTTGTTTAAAATTCTCCCAGAAAAATAAAAAAACTATAAACTAGAATGTCACTAAAACCTGAGTGGCCTCATAAATGTATGGGTCTGATTTAATCTCTAGTGTGATGGAGAAAGATAAACACAAGAGGTGGGCTTGAACTCTGGATTGTATCTTCCCAGCAAGATGCACAACTTTACCAAAATACTTTGCAACAAAGGGGCCACAAGAAGTTTAAGACCAATTTGAAGTCCAAAGACGAGAGAGATAGTGTGCAGGTCTTGTCTGCACATATGTATAAGTACCAGCTTAAACCCTTCATTCCTCCATGAGGAAAAGACGTCTGGAAAAAACAGTGACTGGTATGCAACAGGATATGTGAATCAGTGTGTCAGTGTTTTTCTTTCTTCATCTGATAATTTTGAAAAAAGAGACCAGCTTCTTTCCTAACTATGTAAGAGACACTCCAATAATTTTCTAGATTTCAGTCTTTTGCAAGAAATCCCTCATAAATATCAGGTTTCGTATCCTTATGTTTTCAAAACATAAGTGAATGTGTCCATTTCCTCCTTGGAATCACCCTGCAAGGGGTTTTTACAGCTGACACGATTTATTCGCACTCAGTCAGAAAACAAACCAAATCATACCACGAACAAAAAAGCCTTTCTTTTGGTAACGTTTGGCTAAGATCTGTAGAGGTGACTGACAATTCTAAGTGCTGAATTTATTACATTGCCTTACAGCCTTGAACACTGGATAGTCAGGATTTTCGGAAAATTAGGTTTGTGGAAATTGTCATAAATTAAACTCCCCCAAGTAAGTAGTTATTTGATAATGTACTGGTCAGCTGCTGAAAGCATGGGAATACATTAGTACATTCACACATCCATTCATATCAATAAAATGTAGACAGTTTATGATGATGTAGGAAAGCAGAAAAATTTTACAAACATTTATTTGGAGTGTTTTAAAGAGAGCAACTGAGAACTAAAATATTGACACATATATTATGTTAGATAAACCAAGTTAAAAATGTCCTAATTAAGTGTGTTTTTCAAAAATGTGTGCATTTTCATAGAATGGAGCATCTTTGTGCTTAAACTACTGCCCTTAGTCTTTCTCTTAGACAGAAGACAATATTGTAACTCAGCAATCCAGAAGAATAACCCTGGAAGTGATCCAGAGAAAGGAATGAAGCAATTAACTCTTTTTGCATGAAAAGGAAGTGAAGGTTAATGCATATTTCATTGGATATGAGCATCAGATCTGAAGGAGTTATCCACCCTTTGATAAAAATATGAAACCTGCTCACTAGATACTCTGGTTGCTTACATTTGTTTATCTCTTGGATTCTGGAGGAGGTTTGTATTACTGTAGGTTCTTTCTGACTCTTAGGGGAGGCCAATTATGGGAAATATGTAGAGCATCAGTAAATTTATGACTGATACAGTATTCCTCTGGGCTGATGGAACAGTGTAATATTTCTCTAAGTATTTCCAAAGCAAATAAAGCATAGGCAGATTAATTGATTTTCAAACCACTAGCACAGGTTTGACACTAGCAAAAAAAGATTAAAATTAAAAAAACCCAGAAAATAAAAATTGCATCTAACTAATAAATTGTGTTTTGTCATCTCATTTCAGAGAAGAACCTATTGAATCAACAGGACTTGACAAGCATGTTTATCTAACATAATCCTGCAAATACCCCATCCCATGTTTCATCAAATCCCCTTATGTCTTTCTGTACTGCCCTGCAAGGAGCTTGCAGGCCAAGCCAGTGGAGTCAAAAAATAAATCTTCCCTGTGGTCTTTGGTTCCTGACCTCCCACCTAGGCAGGCTGAGCTGCATAAGCCTTCAGAGGTTGTGTCATCCTTGACACTGCTGAGATCTGCTGCCTGTGCCTGGGTTTCACACTCCTCCCGATCATGCTTGCTCTTCCCTCCCCAGGTTTGGCATCCAGAGACAGTGCCTGGCTCACAGCATCTGTGGGAAGGGCATCCTCACAAAACCAGACATGGAATGTTTATACCAGCACAGCTCCTTTACTGCATGGAAGAGTTAAAATACAGAATGTGTTTGTCTCATCACTGTAAACATTTTCAGTAAGGAACAAATTTCCAGTTTTCCTGCTCTGTCTCAGGGCTATCTCAGTTTTTGTAGCCTTTTCCTGACTTCTTTTCTCCATGAAATCTAATGTGTAGCTTCTTCCCAATTCTTTTCAGCTTTCCAGTCTGCCTAAATTGGCTTGGCCTTGCAGGTCTTTTTCCTTCACAGAGGAAAGGCTTTTCTTACAGAAAGGTATTTTGAATGCATACTTCATAGTTTTGACAAGAACAAACAAATCGAACCTCTAAACATATTTTTTTTTATTATTATTATTATTATTATTATTATTATTATTATTATTATTATTATTATTATTATTATTATTATTAATAATAGCAACAATAATAATAAAAATAATAAAACCCCAGAGGGACACACACATTGCTTGTTTTATAAAAATCAGAGATTATTTGAAGGAGATTATTATTATCTCCTATAAAATAGGAGATTATTTGATCAATCAAGTCACCTTCATGTTTCCAAGCCACCAGTTTTAAGGATAACAAATTATACACAAACTCTCGAACAGCTGTCTTGTTGAAGGCATTGACCTGAATCACAGAAAAAAAAAGGGTTTGAACTGGCATGGGACACACAAATGGCAGCAAGTCTTGCACTCCTGGCTTCAGAAGATAGGAGTGCAATTGAAGTAGATAGTCACAATTTAATTTGATTTTGTTTCTTGGTTTTCTGTAATGGAAATGGAAGCAACTGAAGACAGGAAAAAAAAGGAAAAAAAGTCCAACAAATTATTTTCTGCTGAGGTTAAGTAGCACTTTTCAATGACAATACTTTCAAATAGAATTGATGTAATTTTTCCTTAAAATAAAGTAGTGGATAAAAAAATTAAATCTATGCCATATACCTGGAAAGAAGAATTGCTCCCATTTGAATATTTTTGGCCATAAATCTATTTTAGTTTTACAGTCATAAATTCTGGGAATTCCATCATTCTCTGAGTGATATCTAATAGATTTTCTTGTTACATTAATCATTTTACCCCCACACCACATATTCTACACTTTTTGAAAAAAATTGACTCAACAAACACAAAGAGTCCTTATGGAGATATTCTCACTTGCATATGCCTTCATAAAAAACCAGTCACTGAACAGAGGAAAATTAAGTGCTGCATTTTTGGCAGTGGTACAGAAAGACATAATTGCTTCCCTGAGTTTTGCAAAAATAAGGAATTAATTTTTGCAAATAATCATAAAAACAGCTTTCTGTTCTGTTTCAAGGCATCCTAATCCAAATTTTGCTTTGCCACAGCTTTTTGTGGCAGAAGAACAAAGGATGTTAAATACTTAATTACCAGGACAGTACACGTGACTGGCGGATTGAGTTGGATAAATGAAGCTGCAATTATTTCACCACAGTGCGGCTGACTAAGATTGATACTTGGCCTTCACTCAATGGTTTTCATCATTCCACCAGAAATAAACAGAGCACAGACTAATCTCAATATGTTTATGCATCAGTAACTTAAATTGCTTTTGGAAACTGTGAAATTTCTGCCATTGGTTATAAAAGGCAGTACAGTTTTGAATTTTTTCCTCATGTCCCGCAACTTAGAATCAATGTGTGCATAATTTTCATCCTTCTTACAATACATGCTATTCCTAAGAGCTGAGACCAAAAAAAAAAAAAAAAAGGAACATACTTTTCTTCATCAAAATCCTATTCTATTCTGCCTCATTTGTAAGGATGAGAAATAGAACTTGCAGAAAATCTGAGTCCAAGTTTCAGTTTTGTTCAAAAAATACATGGAGACAAGAATTTGGTTAAGACCGAAACAGGTTACTCTGCCACAAAATTTGGATCTGTGTGCTCAAACTTCTACAAAATCTGGAAATATGGGGTTGCATGCAGTCTGCAGCCCCAGTGCTGTAAAAGTGCCTGATTGAAGGATAGGATAGCTCATGGTAGCAGTGCCACAGTAATGTGGATATATGTCTCCAGTTTTCTGGAAAGGTTTCTGTTCAGCCAGCAAATGAAGGGGCCCTTACCTGAACATCCTTGTCTGATTTTAGTTCTCTACCCAATTTAGAAATACCATGCTATAGAAGCAGTGGTGGGAATACTGGCAAGGACATGAAAACTGTGCCCTTTGTTCCTCCTTCCCATCACGCTACCCAGCTTTGCTCCAAGAAGGAAGAGATGACAGAAGTCTAGCTGCTTTTTGTATACCAATGTCTCCACTGTTGTCTACCAGCATAGCATCTTTAGAAGTGCTGTTTCAATAACAGAATGGTTATAGAAAATGCTCAGCATGGACATGACTAGAGAGATGCAGCAAGCTGTGAAAGAAAGACTAGAGTCCATTAAACTGTCATTACTTACTTTTTTCAGACTTCCACTAAATCTTTTGTAAAGAAGGATATACAGAAGAGTCAGAATTAACTAATTTTAGGCTCTTTCCTTAGTGTGGCTTACATGTTTTAATTGAAGCAAGAACAAGCATAGGGCTTCTGAAGCATATATCTGGCTTCCTGACCCAGGAAGCCAAATCATCTCTGTTGTGAAGACTTTACATTTTCTTAACTAATTGATTTTCTACATGACTTTCTATAGTCTATGTGGCCTAGCATAGCTCTCATATCTATTAGCCACTCTAAGCAAGGCTGTTGTTCAATGTCATATGACAAAATAATTCCCAATAGTGGTTTTCTATTTATTTACCATCGTCTAAAAGACATCTTGTTTATGTGTATCGGATTAGTTCTGAATCTGGCCTAAGTTAGCAATATCATCTGCTCCATATGTTTGTATGACATTTTTGTTCAGTTAAGGATTTATTTATTTTCTTTATTCTTAAGATTAATTCAAGAAGGGTTTCATATGGAGGAAGCAGAAGAATAGCATCTGAACTGATAGATACCCTAGATCTCAGCCATCAGTGGTCTGCTCAAACCAGTCCAAGTAGGCTTGAAGGCACAAGAGAGATGAGCTGTCTGATTTTAGCAGTGAGATACTATTTCTCACATACAGAATACAGATCATAGTGCTGAGGAGAAGACAAACTATAGAGCAGGGAGAGGCAAGGGAAGAAATACTGATCTAGGAAAAGAAGGAAAGTAGATGTGTACAGCCTTGGGTACATAGAAACTTATATTTAAAATTTATTCATTAAATTCCTTCAAGATATTTTCTACAAGGCCAGGTTGGATGGGGCTTTGAGCAATCTGACATTGTGGAAGGTGTCCCTGCCCCCAGCAGGGCAGCTGGAATTCAGTGATCTTTACTCAAGTTGTTTCCAGCCCAAACAATTTCATGATTCTATGATTCTAAGACAATTGTGTGGCTGTAATACAGAATTAGTCCTAGTTCCTGAAGGAATGATTTTCAGGTACTAAAGCAATATTAATTTTCCCAGTGAATGTGATTCACATGGGTTACCATGGTCAAGAGTTACAATCTAAATGTAGAAGAATTACAAAGATGAACCTTGGTACAGATTCAGGTAAGAGCTGGCAATATGTTACTGAACAAGGCCAAAAGGAGGAAGAAAAAAGGATGCTATTCTTATATCTGCAGGACTGTTCCTTATAGTTAAAAAGTACTTTCCAGACACTTATTTCAGGGTTGGACTCAATAAAGTTACATTTTCAGTGCAAATGGCATAATTGTTTTTAGCTGCTTATCCATTGCATTTAGTAATATTGAAAATAATTAGAACAGATTAAAAAAAAATAACACCTAAACAATAATTTATTTTCTGCGACTCTTAATTTACTTAAAAAAAAAAATTACTTAAAAGTTAAACCAGAACATTTATTTGCACATGCAGTGTGTCTCTGATTTTATAAAGGTATGTGTTCATTTGAGATAGGAAATCTTCCAGATAGCTTAAATAACGTGATGCAAGTGGTTTAAGTTATCTTCTAACATCTTAACTATGGATGTTAGAAGTTGGTCTTGGTCAGCTTGCAAAACTGGGACTCAAGAATTAGTATATCTCTCTTTCTGACTTGGGTTTCAAAATATTACCAGAAATATTTTGGTGGGGTTTTTTTTTGAGGTTTTCTAAAAAGCTAGAGAACCTGTGTGAATGTCAAATTTCTAAATTGTCCTTCTTGAAAACTCCAGGCTTTTTGTATATGAACGTGAATTGCTGAAGGGTCCTTTCAGCCCTAAAGTCTGCCATAGATAAATTAAATCAAACCAGCTGATACTACTTTATGCAGAGAGTTGTTCATCAGAGCTCAGTTTAAGGAGATGCCACTTAGCCTTAAAACTAAAAGCTTGTCATTAGAAAATATATGGAGGCAATAAAATATTCTTGGAGCAAATCAAGAACTTTTGAGATTATGGAGGCTTATGGTGTGTGGTGCTGCAGAGTCAGTATATGTAAATAATAAAACATCAACAAAAATAAAATAACTTAATGGGGTAGAGACTTCACTTTTCTTTGAAATTCAATAAACTTGACTTTACTTCTTTTGCTACTTTTCATGGAAATTAGTGCAGATATTAAGCAGCAAAACTTAATTTAGAATAATTTTCCAAAGTGTTAAATTAGCTCTTCCACATCTTCAAAAACCTCTAGTCATTTCTAATTTATTATGTGCCCATCTTTTCCATCATAATGCCTTTTTGTTTCTCAGTTACTTTCAATCTCCCTTTATCTCTCACAAGAAATGGTTAGAGAACATATTAAGAGATATCAATCTAATGTAGAACAGATGACAGAACGGAACAATACCAACAATTGTAAAAAAAAAAGGGTGGTGGGAGACAGAAAGAAAAATTATTATTAAGTTTCCTTCCCCTTAATTTTCTTTTCTCTCCCTTAATTTTATTTTTATCTGATACACAGAAAGAAATGGGGAAAATATTTTAGCTTAAACATTATTTTGTTTGGTCAATGTTTCTCTGTAGATTGCTTGTTTGGAAATTGTAATTTACAGTGTAAATACTTTTATAATCCATATTACATGTCCTCTATAGTTATTATTTTTGTATTTTAAAGGATTTTTTCTAAAACTAAAATTTTAATTTCAGTATTGAATGTATTTCTTCCAGTAATCAACTATTTAACTCTGAAAGACATAAACCTTTGAATGGGAAGATAGCATGTAAATTAGGTCTCAATTTGTAGACTTTCAGAACAGCTTTGCTGGAAATACTCTGAATATAGTGTCTTACATAAATGTAAAGTGATTTAATTTATGACTTAACTATCTATGCTATTTGCAATATTTTTTTATTTATTTCCTTCTATTTCTGTTAATTTCAACTTCAAATGCAAGGAAACTTCTTAAAGGCCTCTGAATTTATGTTGCTTCAGTTTGCCCTGGCCTTCAGTCATAGGATGACTACTTGCAGCTACTCAGAAACTCCTCAGTAAATAACTTTCCATAGCATAAATTTTTCTTCATGTATGTTACTATGATGATAGGATGCACATTCAGAATAACTATAGGCATTTTCTGGAGATTAAAATTTCCCTCTTCAGGAGAAAAGTTATCCCCAGTATTAATATAGATTATTATTATTATTATTATTATTATTATTATTATTATTATTATTATTATTATTATTACCAAATAATAAATAGTTTCAGAGTTATTCTTCTTTATTAAACATAATCTATAATTATAATTTATCTATAATCTATAGTTTTATAATCTATAGACATGAATTTTACCCTTAAGAAGCAGAATCAAAGTCAAGCAACACTTGACTAAGACACAGTAGAAACTAAAACTATCAACTTCAAATTATACTGGATGATTACAGAGCTTTCCTCTGACTTTATGCAGGCTTTTTGTTTTCACACTGGACAATGACTAAGTCTGGTTGCTACCATACAGATGAGTCAAAGAAGAAATCAGCTAAAAGAAATGTTCAATTATGAGCGTGAAGTGGAACAGAATTTGAAAATTTACCTACTCTGCTAGTGTTCAAAACAAGTTGTAGCTTCCTCGTCTTATTGACAGTGGCAATATAAATCCTACAACTTCGCACAGTTTGCAAAACTGGAAATATTTGGGGGAGACTGAATTTTCTTTTTCATTATTTTCTTGAATTATCAGCATCAATCAAATCATCTAGCACTGAATTTGCATTTCTAACCCATGAAACATTGCGTACTAAATTAGCTAAACAATCAACATCATCAGGGCTTCTTTTAAGAGTGCAGTACTGAATCTCCATAATTGTTATATTTCAATTACTTATTCTTATCTGAATTTCCATTCCCACCATTTCCATTTGGTGGTTCATGGAAATCCTGCCAGAAGAAATCACAGAGGTACAACTAGTCAATGTGAGACACCAAAGTGATGCTAACGATTGGAATATTTTTTGAGATGGGTCTCCCTAACAGGGTATATTTACAAAAAGCAAGTTCTGGTAAAAGTAAGCACACTGATATGGAAGATGTTTATTTGTTGCATGGTCTCTTGCAGTTCCATTTCCTCATTCTGCTACTTGTTGGTTCAAGAAGTTACCACAGGCTCAACTGGTATTAATTTCCAGGTTATCCAAAGCAGATGGAAAAAATGAGAATGAAGAAGCAGCCATTATTTCCTACATGACGCCTGAGACAGTTTGGGATTTTTACAATGTTTGTATCAGTGTAAAAACATAATAATTGCTACAGAAGAAACCAGAGGACGATCTAATTTGACCTTCTGTCTTCAACTGAGCTGATGCCAGCCATCTCAAATGTAGACATAAATTTCCCTAATACACAAAATTGTGCAATGGTCTGCCATAGAGGAAATTATTCCTGACTACAGCTGTTGCTCAATTATGTCCTGAAGCATGAGGATTAATGGTTCTTGTGACTTCTGTCCCAGCATGAGTAATTGCAGATGCCATTATTATTCAGATCGATGGATAATTCTGCTCTGAACCTTCCTCAATGCTTTTCCTTATACTAATTTGTGGCCTTAAATGGCAGAAGATGTCACATCATTTTTAGAAACACATCCCAGAGATATCCTACCATGCACCAAAGAAGTAGATTCTATCTTGGTGTGAAGCAAAATTTATCTGCAGAGAAATATTAACTGAGATGATAAGTTATGCAATTCTTTAGCTGCTGGAGGGTAGGAAGGCTCTAGAGAGGGAGCTGGACAGGCTGGACATATGGACTGAGGCCAACTGTGTGAGGTTCAGCAAGGCGAGGTGTCAAGTCCTACACTTTGGTCACCAAGCAACCCCAGGCAGCACTACAAGCTGGAGAAAGTGTGGCTGGAAAGCTCCCTGACAAAAAAGGACCTGGGGGTGCTTGTCAACAGCAGATGAACAAGAGCCTGTGTGTGCCCAGGTGACCAAGAAGGCCAGGTGACCAAGAAGGCATCCTTGCCTGTATCAGGAAGAACGTGGCTAGGAGGACCATTACAGTGATTGTCCCTCTCTACTCAGCACTGTGAGGCCACACCTCAAAACCTGCATTCAGTTCTGGGCCCTTCACTTCAGGAAGGTCATTGAGGTGCTGAAGTGTGTCCAGAGAAGGGCAGTGAAGCTGGTGAAACTTCTAGTGGTTAAGTCCTATGAGGAGCAGCTGGGGGAGCTGAGGTTGTTTAGTCTGGAGAAAAGGAGGGTGGGGGAGGAAACACCTTATCATTCTTGACAATTCCCTGAAAGAAGGGTGTATCCAGGTGGGCATCAGTCTTTTCTCCCTGGCAACCAGTGACAGGATGAGAGGACACAGCTTAAAGCTGCAACAGGGAAGGTTCAGGTTGGACGTCTGGAAAAATTTCTTCATGGAAAGGATTATTAAGCATTGAAATGGGCTGACCAGTAAGGTGGTGGATTCATCATCCCTGGAGGTATTCATGAAATAAATTGATGTGGCACTTAATGCCATGGTCTAGTCTACAAGATGGTGATTGGTCAAAGGTTGGAGTTGATGATCTTAGAGGTCTTTTTCCAGCCTAAATGACTCCGTGATTCTGTTGTGAGACACCCTTGTCCCATTCCATCAAGGCTGAGGGGTTGAGATCAGGTAAGTGGGTGAGCAGATGTTGGCCCAGTTCAGCTTTTAGATCCTGTCTGGAAGTTGAATTAGGTAACTATAGCCCAACAGGTGCTATGGGCAGGCTTAACCAGTCTGGTGAGCAGGCACTTCCATGAATGCTGAGATGGTCTCCTGTACAACCTGCACATTTGTTAGTAAGTCATTCCTAATCAGGATAGACCATCCCTCCCTGAAAAAAATATTCTGCTGCATGCTGTGTTTTGGTTCCAAAGCTAGTTATTTGCAGAAAGATATTCATTAGTGAGATAATAATTATGTTCATCTAATGATTTTATCTAAAGGTATATGCACTGAAAGGGGAGGGAAGAAAGCTCCTAAAAATTCCAGGGTGTCTTTGAGTTACAAAGGACTCTTTCAGCAAAGTGTTTACTGGGCCAATTTTTACTAGGAGCCCATGACTCCTGCCTTGAATAAGATTATTTTGTTTTTAAATTCAAGCAAAATAAATAAGCAAACATTTTCCAAGTCATTAAAATGATTGGAAGAATTAGCCAAGTAGGTGAACTAACTGGTGAGGGTAGAAAGACTGAGATGTTTTTATGAACAGACCAAAGAAATTAAGGGACTCTCTGTAAAGGCAACATTTCTCACTACCCATGAAATTACTGTTGCCATCTATTTTCCAACAGATGATGAATCAGCAGGTTTCTGGCAGGTGCCTTAGAGAAACATTTTTGCATTCTCTATTCCCGTTAGGAAACTCTGTTTTTCAGACTGCCATTTGGGTTGTATTTGGCAGCCACAGTGATTCACTAGAAAATGAAACACGTTTTTGATTGTATAGAATACACTCAGGTCTACACACAATATTATTTGATCAGGAGAAAAATGGTAGAAAAGTGAGTCCAGATGCTCAGAGCCACTTCTGGAGGAGCCAGGCTTGGGTCCTAAAACAAACCAACAGATGAAAACTCCACAGTATAAATGTCACATCAGAGAAAGAGGGAACCTGGGGCAAAAAATGTGATGTGCACAGAAAAATCACAATTGATTTGAAAGTATTATCACCTGCCTCTATTAGGACACAAAGAAGGAACCAGCCATCTGAGAGAGCTAATAGGCAAAACTGTCGTGAGTAAACACATGAAAATCTGAAGAAGAAATTGCAGAATAAATCAGCCTGTTAATCATTCCCCAAAAACTATAGTTGTGACTTCTTCACTAAAAAGTGGATTTTTTGAAAGCATGGGGAATAGGATGGATGTGTGGAAGCTGCTAGCAAAAACCTAGACATCCTTGAAATTAAATATAGATGAATTTGGTCATAGATGTTGAGTGGAAAAAGTGTTCCTTCTTTTCTTTTGAAATAAGACCAGTATTGGCTGTGTCTAGAAAACAAACAAACAAAATCTAAATTGATTTTCAATAAATTTATTTATTTACATATTTTTAAGTGATTTTCTGAGAATATTTGAACTTACTTTCTCCCATGGTCAAAACCTGAGCATTTTCTTTCTGTTCCTTCCAGTGCCCATTCTGAGCCCATGCTGTTTGTGAGTGGTCTTTTCTACATGGGTTAAGAAGGACTCCAGAGAAGAACAAATATCAAGATGCCAATTTGCAAGCCACACTACTCTGATATGGGCTAAGCTAGTTCACAAGTGACATTAAAATTGGTCAAAAGGCTTCTGCCTTCTTCCTTGCAAAAAAGATAAAGTGTTTGAGTAGGAACCTCACATTTGTTCTCCTGATTCTCAGTCTGTTAAGTGCTTTTTCTTCTCTCATTTTATATATCTTTATATCTTTTATATCAAACACCTTTTGAATTTTTTGTTTTTAGAAGCCTTTCTCAACTGTTATTGCCATCTTACAAAACTTAACCATGCTAAGAGCTCCCGTCACTGCCTGCTCCCTACATGAAGATACCCACAGCCACAAACACTGTCCTTGCTTCTCCCTTTCTCTTACCAAGAGCCTTTTGGTAATACTTTGAACAGAGCAAGTAAGATATAAATTGTCATTCATTTACATTCCTTCAGCAAACTTCAAAGAGATGGTTCTCAGTTAAAATACCCCCATATGTTATATGAATGTGTAAGTTTTTATAACCTGGGTTCTTTTTGATCTCTTAAATTAAGGCTGCCTTCTGTCACTGGAGTTTCAGAGAGTAACAATATTGCCCATCTGCTCAAGCTGGATATGTATGTCTGGATTTGAAAATTCTTAGTACAGACGGAAGGAATAGGTCAAATTTGAGAGCTACATCAAAAGGTGGTAATGGCATGGAAAGGATTATTTGCCAGTGATAGTTCAAAAATAGCACAATAGCTGAATCTAAATTGCAGATTTCGACTTTCTAAATGCTGTGTAAGTCCAGTGACAGTGGAGAAGCTCCAGGTATCAATAAATGTATTTTATATAAAAAACTGTCTTAACCTGATTGTATCAATTTGACCTGCATATAATGCAATTATTGTCAATGGAATTAGTTTTGAGCATTTCTAATTTTGTTCAAATAGTGTTGGCCATGGCAACCAGATACCACCTGGCTAAACTATCATTACAGGCAGTCCATAAAGAAGACTACTTAAGAGAAGGGAGGAGATATCATTTAGAACAAAGCAATTTTTTTTTCCCCCAAATAAGGATTATTTTTAAACTACAAATTTTAAGCTTTTTAAACAGGAAAATTTTTCTAATTACGATTTGTTAGTTTACTTAAACCAGCATATGATTCTATGGTTTATACAATAGATGTACCATATATTTCACTGTTATAAAATGTGCATTTAGGTGTAGATAATGTTGCAGCAAATGGAAAGAGGTTAAAAATTGAGGTGTACAAAACTAAATGAGAAAAGTTGTATAAAGCACTCCGAACTTCGTTGCTTACAGTATCTGCTAAGTGTGAAGTGTCATATGAGGTGTCACATGGTTGTATTGGCTTCTGTCTCCTCTCACTGTTGTGATGTAATGCTGGGGAGTCCTTGGCACAGCTGACATCTTCTAGAGCAGCTATTTCAGTACTTTAATTCTTTCCTCTGCAAATGAGTAATGGTGGTCATGAACACATGGTAAATCAAGTCTGGGGACACTCAAAATTGTAGATGTTCACGGGATGTTTTGCCTGTTTACAAAGGGCACTGAGATAATAATACAAGGAGAGAAATCCTGGCAAGATGCTAAAATCTCATTTTCATTTCCCAGAATATTTTATTTTGAAGGATTCTCAGCAGCGTTAGCTCCACCAAATCAATGTTCTGTGCCTAATCTAGTTCATTTAAGGGTTCAACCTGAAAATACATGCTCAGTCTGTTTTATTCTGAGCTTGAGAGAAATCATTCCAGAGATGACTGAATAAAAGACCATATCCACAAATGTGTAACCCTTAAAGAAATTCATGCTGATCATTATGTCTGCAGAAATTTTATGAGGAAACTTCATTTGCCTGCTGAAATCTCTCCATGCTCCATCCACTCCTAGTATGATGTGGAAAAGAGGAGAAGGGAAAAAAATAATTCAGACATATCCCCGTTCTAGATATTTGGATGAAGGGATGCGTGAGAAAGCACAGCTTTTTGATTATCAGAAAGATGGTTATGAAAATCAACATTTAAGTTATGGATATTTCTTTCACAACCTATTTAGGAGGGGAAAAAATTAAAATCAGTGGTGAACAAGTTATTGCTGAGGTTTACATGTGGGACAAGAAGGCCAATTATATGAATAGGCAGAAAACATGCAGGAATTGCTCTGCAAGGCCACACAGTAAAAAACATAAATGTATGTGGGTAAACCAATGTCGAGCTTGTTTACACATGAATAAATCCTAATTAGAGAAATGGAAAAATGTCTGAATCTAAATTTAAAGTGGAGACTGTTCATGAGAGTCATGGGTGACTAAAAGTAATTAAGGCCATCACTTAACTAAACAGATGTAACAGATTAACCATGTGTTTCTATGTTTGATGTAGAATTTTTGTTTTGGATACACTGCTGTTTAAAGTTCTTTAATGCTGCCTGAGATACATGTGCCATTATTTTGATTTGGGGTATTTCTTGTTGCAAATGCATTTAGCACTGGCTGACATTTAGTTTGTCTAAACAATTGAAAGTGTTTACAACAAAAGTATTTGTTCAAGCAAGCTACAGTACAGAGAAATACATTCAAAATGTAAAACAAAAGACATGCAGAAAAATAAAATACATTTTAATGCTTCCTTTTGCACTGATTTTTGCTAGAGATGGATTTAGATAAGAGTAGAAAAAGGAGCCCACTTTCATCCAACACTACTCAACAAAACTAACTTTTCTTACAAAATAATATTTTTTTTATTCTGTTGAGGACTTTTATTTTTATTTCCAGCCTTAGAGCTGGAAGAGCTCAGATGTGCTAAGTTTCTAAGAGTAATTGTATTCCACCAATACTTCTCTGTAAAATGAAAGAAGATAAAGTAGCTATTGTTTAGCATGGTTTAGTCTCCTGAGCTTTCCACCCAGGTAACACAAAGTTGCACATAATAAACCTGCTCAGGTAATTACATTGCAGATGCAGCTCTACGAATAGGATTGCATTTCACACATACATTGAAATTGGAGCATTTATAACAAGGCTGAATTCTCCTCCTATTACAGGAGTGAGAAATTGCATTTAAGGTTTACATTGGCTTTAATATTGTATTGATCAATTTGCATGCACATGCGTGAGAGAAACCCTGCGATACGTGCCTCGTGTCTGTGGTTTCATACTTGCTGAGACAATGGCACACCTACTTACAGAGGGTTGGGAAAGAATAAAGATGAAGGGTGTCATTCAGAATTGCCCAGAGTCTCATTTTATGATGATGTGACTTGAATGTTGTGTTGCAAATTCTCTGCATGCATCTAATGGAGGAAAAAATGGGTGAACTTAATTAGCTGTAATAGACAGTTATGACTGATGTTGCTCTCTGGCTCCAGTTTGGCCAACCAAGTATATGATGCTCCTGATCTGAAACCTATGAGACTGGGGATAATTGTAATTCCCTACCTCTCACAATATTTTGTAGAAACTCCTGATAACCAACAATTGTGTTGAATTGTCACAATGAGCCTCAAAATTTCTGAATTATGACACTTCACCCTTGCTCCTCCAGAAGCTGTATTTAGCAAGTCAGTCTCTGCATTAGCATGTTTTTGATTTTATTTCTTTTAAAGAATGAACATATTTAACATTTAATCACTGAGTAAAATAAAATATCTTTTGCAGATTTTTATGATGAATGAGTTTCCTGCATACTGCTCTGGGAAGTTAATTTGATTTATAGCATTTGTTTGCCAGACAGCCACTCTCTAACCTCTGGTCACACAAGCTTCACCCATCTAGAGTCCTCAATAGACTGCTCAATTCTAGAGCAGATTTTTGAAGGGCAGACACCTGTGGTTTTCTTTGGACTGAAATATTCCTGTGAATCAAAAAGAATGGACCACAACAATTAGGGGCAAGTACTCATGAAGCCTGATATCAGCCATCAGAGTTGAACTCAATGATCCTTGTGGGTCCCTTCCAACTCAGGATATTCTGAACCTATGATTCTATTCCTGGGGACCTTTTCTCATGCATTTCACTCCCTAAAGGCAGTAGCAGTTCCAGAGGACAACTGTCTACTTCAAACAACCCCCTCAGGAACCTTCCACCTTCTCCATGGAGTACTAAGACAGCTTAAGGAGGCAGGCATGAGTTGCTGCTAGGTTTGTGTTTTGTGCACTCTCTCATATACAGAATCTGGAATTCAAAGAGTCATACCACAAATGATGTCAGCTAGCACAGCAAGAAGAAAAGGGCCTTAAAGTACTAGGTCATCTTGTCTATCCTCTACTTGTGTGGGGTCGTTTCCCACACAATGCATGGATATGCCACCCATAAAGGCAGCTGGTAAGAGCAGCAACTGAGTCTGAATCACACAAACAAGGCGGGAGGGAAATTGTGTAAACTTTGTAGTATAAGAAGAGGACATTTTCCCCAGGGTTTTAAGGACTTCAGCCTGATGGTTCCTAGAAGCTGTAAATCTTCCAAATGTTACCTCAGTAACTGAGAATTTTCCTGGCAACATTGTAACTTTATGCTGCCTCCTTCTTGCTCACAGCAGATGAAATATCTTCAAGGAAAGTACAGGTTAGGCATTCCTTATGCTTAGCATGAAGTGAGCATACTTGCAGTGACAAAACCAACCAGCCTAGAGAGACATGAAGTCTGGAATGACTTCTCTCCATTCTGCTGAGATCCACAACGCCCGTTTGAACAGTCTTACCCTGCTCAAATAAGAAGTGATAGACTCAAGGTAGGATGCTGAAGGACAGGCATCAGTAAAATCAGAGTTCTGGAATCAAGGAAGGGACTATTTAAAGCCACATCTTGGCTTTCAACTTACATATGACTGGTCAAATGAACCTCAGCAATTTTTGTGATATTCAAGCCATTCAACACCTATATACTATCTTGGGGACCCCTATCAGAACTTTTTATTTTTTATCTTCTGTCTCTTTTTTGGATATGTGAATGATCCCTTAAACATTTATGAAGACACCCATTTCCATTGACTCCATATGATTGTATTTATCTGTGGACAGTCTATATCCTGACAAAACTGACTGAAATCAGCAAGCAGATTTATAAGCTATGAGGCTATTCTCTGTGTTTAAAAACTGTAGCTGTGTTCTCATTTCTTCTCATTGGGAATGCAAGGCCAAAATTAATTTACATGCAAAATTTTCTAGATAAAGGTTGCAGTATTTGGACCTTCTGTAAGAAAATAAATACAAAGTCCATGATTGGTAGCTGCCTTTCTGTAATTTGCTAAATGAGTGGTCAAAATTTAATATGATGCAGTGAAGGACACCTTTTGACCACATCTGAGTCAGGAAATGTAAATGTCAAGCCACTGGAATGTCAGAACTACTAAGTATTTTAGATAGAAGATTCCCAGTTACCAGGCTTGTCAAAAGAGGCAGGAATGTCTAAAGCAAGCATATCTACAAATTACAAAATAGTGATACAAATATTGAGCAAATATTGAGTTAACAGCTTAAAACCAAGTCAACTAATTGTTTACAATTTTATCCATCTTAGATTTCAATACAGAAACCTATTTGCATAAGTTTAAAAAAAAAACGTTGTTTTAAAATAGATTGAAATTCATAAACCCCTTAAAGATTAATAAACCCTCATGGTCTTGCAATTTCACTTCTAATTATAGTAGGGTCTCTTTTGCAGGATGGGTGGAAAACATTTGGGCCAAGAAGAAAGAAGACATTTTTATAAAATGGTTTACTTTTGACAAGCCAACATTCCTTATCCTGTTGCAGCTGACGCTAGGGAGCAAATGTAGTTTTTCTGCATTTAGTCTTTTCTGTCACTTAGATTGTAAGTTCTCTGCAGCATAATCTTAGATTGTAAGTTCTCTGCAGCATAATCTGCTGTGAAATCCTTTCTGCTCTACATGAACATATCATAATATTAGCAATAAATGAAATAGTCTTATCTTCTTTCCACATCTCACTTAAGAAGCAATTTAACTTTGATTGATGTCCCAGATCATCCTGTGTCCAGTTCCATTCATGTGTGTAAAAATATTTACTTGCCCTCTAGAAAAGAATGGCCCCTGATGTAAAAGAGTTGATTTCTGAGCCAAATCTGTGGTCAGCTGTTTCTTCCTCCTGAAATCCATGAGAATTGATCCTAACATTAGTCTCAGAGCACGAAGAAGTGGAAAGTTTTCTACAAATGACTGTCTGTGCCATGTGGTTTGAGCTTTTCATGTAACACATTACAAATTCTGGTAAAGGCCCATGGCCAAAAATATAATATTCCTTACTTAGACTGTTCTGTTCAACAGTTCACCAACTTTTAGAAGATTATATACCATATTGCTAGAACTGTCCATTTCCAGGATTTAATCCAGTATCAGAGATTTTTTTTTTTCCTTCCTAGGAATGTAATTAAGATTGTTGAAATGTCTTTACATATTATGAAATTAAACTATAAAGCCAAATGCTATTAAGTTGCCAGGAAACAGTCCTGCCTGTTTTCTGACCTTGTGGTCATGAAACTTTCATGTTTGACTTCTACCCAAAAGCTGGAATTAAATGTGCATTATTGTGTAATGTTTAGAAATTGATATCTTAGATACTAGTGGGAAAAAATCAGCTATACACAAAGCTTCTTGTAGGAGGTCCTACCTCACCCAATATCCTTGGGTGTTAACAAAAGGGAATCTGGGACTTATCATCATGTTGGAGAGGGAAATAGCAAAACATGATTTTGATTTTCTGGAAGAGAAGATCTGAACAGTAAACTATCCTCTGAAATATCAAAGGACCTTGAAAATAAAGGAACCTAAAGTACAATCTCCATTGATTTCAGTGCAGTTGGGCCAAAGAATATTATGACTTAAAGTGGTTAAATCCTGGTGTGTGCCTAATACCACTTGTGCCAACAAAAGTAGAAGAGAAACCATTCTAAACTTACATGGAAAGCATGGGCAGATTGCCTTCTCAATAAAAATGATTCTGCATACACATTATGTTTTTTATGTGTAATGTACTGTTTATGCTTTGCAATGTGATTTAAGTTAGGAGAAGTACAGAAAAAGAATATTGCCCTTGTAACGCCTGTACATTGTTGAAAGAGCAGTGGAAGAATTTTTAAATTATTTGTTTCTTTTCTGCAACTTACTACGTGTTAGAAACCTTCTTCGATGTTTAAGAGCTTTGCGGGTCTCTGTACATTAATAGAACCAAGTGAAAAACATTCCTTTCAAACAGCAGTATATTGTCATCTGTTTCTAATTACTTCATCGTGTGTTCATTTGTCTTTGCTTTTAACACATTTTTTTTACACATTTGTATTTGTTCATGAAAGCCATTTTATAATAGCAAAGACGTATATTTCACAACAGCTGAGGAGACTATGCTGAAAATCTCTGTGTAGTGGAGGCTGCTTGCTGTTAGCCAACTCAGACTATTTATTCCTTGCTGAGCTATTAAGAAGCCTTTCAGTGAAATAACTTTTCAGCATGGTAGGTTCACATTGGAAGCAGATACCAATGGTGGGCTCCCTTTCACCCAAAAGGGGCTTTTTTTTTCAGTTTGTTGTGTAGGATTCCCATAAAAGTTAAGGGAAGACACATGCGCCTTGTAAGGGCTACGTATTTTAGCTGCCCAACTTATAAACAAACTGTTCTTTAAAAAAGGCAAAGTCTCTCCTTTGATGAAAGGATGTAAGATTGATATGTTTAGGCTAGGCACCCAAATTTTAGGCCTTCAGAATAAGGAGGGAGGGATCCTGCCTCATCTGTTTACAATTAATTAAGATTTTTTGCCCTAATTTTCTAACACACTCAATGAGTGTTTCTGGATAAGGCCCTGTTAGTTATGCTGTAGCTTAGCAACTAGAGACCTGAAGTGGCTACCTCAAAAATAGAGTAAATAATAAAAAGAAAAGACTGTGCTCCAGCATGGACCAGTGAGTGCTGCAAAAGCATGGAAAAGAAAACTTAGGAAAGTAATGAAAGCTTAAACTCTTATGCTTAAATTATTGGCATACTGGAGCTATGTTTTATCCCTGTAAGAAGCAAAGCTGCATGGGACAGACTCACACCGCTCTGAGGACAGATGCCAAGAGCAAGTCTGTCCTTCTCAGCGAGCAGCTGACCCAGATAAACAATTACCAAACAGAAGGCTTACTTGTACACATATTTTTTCCTTTATGGCACCTGCTGTATTGACCAAGCACTGTAGCCAGCCCAGCTCCTGCCCCAGATTTGGATGGAGCAGCTGTGATTCCCAGCAGCCCGGGGTGGCGGTGAGCCCGGACAGGCAGCCCGAGCTTTGCACCCCGTGCCGAAAATCTGCGCTGCCGGCGCTCTCTGAGCTCACTCCTCTGGCCCTGCAAGCGCACTGGGGCTGCGCGAGCATCCAGAGCTGCATGCCTGGAGACGTTTTGGAATGCTCCCCTTGGAAGGAACTGGGAAACTTGAAGGTATTCACTGTGCTGCTGGGACGCTGTGAACAGCAGAATAAACTTTCCTGTAAAAGGGGCCATTTGGAAAAATTCATCTTGTTCCCAAGTAATTTTTGGAAAGTCCTGTACACCTGCACCACAGTGGATTTTCTGAATATTAAGTAAAGACTTTCTGTTTCATATAGACATATGAAAAATGTATAAATATATATTTTAGAGGTATTTCTTCTAAAAGCACTTGCACTTTGAATGTATAGATGGCAGGACCTCAAAAAATGATTTAAGTGTTTTTTTTAAAAACAAGCCAAATATTTGCAAGGCATCTGTTTTTGGTGAGAACACACTGATCGTTTTGTAGAATATTTATATATATCTTGGTGCTTACAGATTTTTTAAAAGAAAACATTTATATTGTGGTTTCTGAATCAAACAACATTAAGTATGTAAATAATGAAAGACTGGACACTTCTTTTTCAGTTGTTTTTATTTTTAGGTTTATTTTTTCAAGATCTGGACTTAAACATAGCTTGAATGGGATCATATGTAGTTAGGTGCCTTAAGACATGAAAAAAATAAAGACTCGTTTGAGAGAGATTTCATACACTTTGATCTTTGATTGACATTGAATTATAGGCCTGAATTTCTTTAATGTAAGCATAACTTAGAAGTATCTCATCTGAATGTGAGACAAATGGAACAGCTGAACTGTAAAAAGCATAAGAATAATTAAGCCTTTTTCTTCTGAATGAATTGTGTATATTTTTTATGACGTTCTCAGCCATGTGAGATTCCCTTCTTTCTGTAGCAACTGGTTTTGGAGGACAAAAGAGATACAGGAGGGATTACTTGCCTCTTTCGAGATGGGTGTGTTTTGAGTTGTGTTTATAATCCTCAATTTGTCCCAAATTTGTCATGAAGTTTTACTGACCCTTGAAATGAGCTCAGGCTGAACTTCTAAAGTATGGATTGCCTGTCAAGTTAATCCTATCTCTGAGATCCACAAAAAGTTTACTGTTTTGTTTCAAGCCATGGAAAACATGGTTATGATTGAGTATTGCTTTGAGTTTTAAGATTCGTATGAGCCCAGAAACCCTAAGTTAAACTCAGCATGTGTGTGAACCCTCAGTAACTGAAACAAAACAAAACAAAAAAAAAAAAAACAAAAAAAAAAAAGAAGAAAAAAAAAAAAGAAAAAAAATAGAACCCTGGGGATGTGAAACTGCCAAAGTTCTCAAAGCTTCAGTATATGAAAAAAGAATGTTATTGCAGCATGAGAAAATGTAATGTCAGTAGAATAACATTATTTTTAAAGTGTTGAACTGTCACACTGCTTTTGGAAAAGATGCGATAACTTCCTAGCTTTAATTCTTTTTTCACAAACTTCAAATATTTGAACTCAAAAAAAAGACAAAAAGTGTATTTTTTTTGTCTAATATGTATGGAATCTAAATAATGTAACTAATGGCACATAATTAAAGACATGAAAAATGTTGTACTTGGATACATTAAAAAGTTGTATTACCTAGAATCTTCTCAGCTTACTTTCTGTTACAATCTGTTTATACATATAACTGAGCATTTTTGAGCCCTAACACCTAACATTCAGTCCCTGAGTTACCACATGAAGTGATACTGTAGTCACATTGTTACCAGCATTCCCTTTTACAGGAGAGTGCAGATGAGAATTTAAGCCTCATGAGTGGCTTAGTCTTTGGGATAGTTGAACAGTTTCACAGATTTTTTTCAGTATTTTGTACATCTTCAGCTCTGAATTCAGCCTAAGGAAAATTACCATCCTCTAGTGATGGTTTGAATGATGGCAAGTTCCTTTCCATGTACAAACAGGGCAGTGCATTGCAGCTTGAATAAGTCCACTTGGATATCAATACACTTACGGTTTATGACTGCTTCCTTCAATTTTCCTATCCCTGAGAAAGGAAACACATAAAATTTTGTAATAATGGAATTTCAAGGGAAAGAAGATGACCATTCTATCTGTAAGGGACCAAAAAGTGTCATAAAGGAAAAATTACAGTCATCTTTCTGAAATACTGTTATTTGCATTGAGATAAGCACAATTCAGATGACTTGCAAACACTTCTGAAAGAGACTGCGTGCACCTTCCTGTGAGGTGTCTCAAATCCCTCGGCTTTTCTTTGCTTAGCAACTTGCTCGTTGCGTGGTTACGATTTGCAGTATACAAAACCAAATAGATCGAGCCACTGGGGAGGTGTTGGCAAATATTTTCATCAGTAACAGATGCTTAAATGTTCATTATTTGCATCCAGGTCTTTCAGTCTGTTCTCCACCCCAGCTGAATTCAATGGGGATTTTGGCTGCATCATTCAAAATACTGTAGGATTTGGGCCTCTTAATTTTCTCAAGATACTCACATTGTAAAGAAACCCTCAAATAAAAAAGATCCCCAGAATTTCTGTGTCATTAAAAAAGTCATTGTATGTGATGTAAAGAATCCTTCTGCAGAACTGAGCAGTATGCAGTAAATTTTGGGAGTAATATTCTCAAATATTTTCAGAAAAGAGATACTATCCATATTTTCAGAAAAGAAATAAACATTTAACGCAGATTAGCAGCATCTCTTTTTGTTTTGAAAACACATTAAGTGTTTGCCATATTTCAGGTGATGCTCAGTATCTTTTCAGACAGGCACAGTGTTCTCACTCTTCTTTATGGCACATAATAGGGCATGCAGGACAAAAACGAGTGATGATGGGATTCCACTCTCCCAACTTACACTGACCACACAGGCTTCTAGTCAAAACCACTTTGTTGCGCTCCTGAGATGAAAGAGAGAGGTGGAGATCTACCAAATGTGGCTTTTAGACTTTCTTATATTTAAAGGGTGGATCCTAACAAAACACCTCTTTTTGTCTCCTCTGTCATAAAGAGAGCCTAGTTGACTAGCTTAGGCTAAATATGTCAAATTCAGCTAATTAATCTTATCCTCTCAGCCTAAAAGTATAAGAGGCTGAGACACCTTCCTCCCCTGTGCTGAGACACCTACTTGAAGCTACCCCACTGACTGCAATACCTCCAACAGCTTATGACAGCTCAGTTTTGATTTAGTGTGTTGCTTAGTTTGCAGTTTGAAATTTACTGCTTCTGCTACAGGCCAGAAGTTTTCAGATTTTCAGGTGTTCAGGTCAGAGTTTTTGCTTTCTTACCCCAAAAATCAAACTCATGTTAATAGTAGCAGTAATAGGACCCCCTCCCTACTTCTCCCTTAAAATTTGCCTTATGTCCCTTTGACTCTTGTGACTGGAGCAGCAACCCTGTCACTTGCAGCAGCAAAGTCCCATTCCACTGTTCACTTATTAGGGAGCAGGCATTGGACAATGAATTTGACAACTGCTCGCTTGTGTGCCCATGCATCATTACAAGGCCAGGCACACAATTTCATAGGTGTGCATTTTATGAATGTCACACAGGCAATGCAAATCAGTTTATACTTTCCAATTTATTTAGAGAATGAAAAAATTCCTCCATAGAAGCCAAGAACTGCCTCTTATCCTTCTACTATTGGCTGCACTGTCTTTTAAATGACAACCTGATAATTGCAGTTAAAGCAAAATTTGTTTTAGCGCCTCCCTCTTACATTTTCAAATCTAATTTATCTTCACATTTAACACATTATATATAATTCCATGTATTTCTCTGCAAAGTTTATACAGAGAGATTTATAAATTGTGTCATCTTTTATAATTCTGTCTCCTTTTCTCGTGTATGTTTACTTTTCTGTAATTACAGAGATATTCCATATGGAAACAAATTTTCATTCCCACCTGGTGAAAAATATCACAGGTAAACTTTGTATGAAATGTTAGGAATACACACCATGGGCTCTTTTTCCTTTTGTTCTTTTTGGTTTTTTTTTCAGAGGTGGAAAAGGCTAAGAGGGCCCTTTCCAAAGATAAAGAACATTAACATCATTCCTCAAAAATCTCATTTTTCATAACAATGTTGCCCTTTAAAAATATATTACATGGCTAAGAGATGATTAAATAGCTCATGATATATTTATATATACATAGTATAAAAGAATTACCTTCTTTCCTGGTAAATCAAATAAATCTATGGATAATTTTATATGAAAAGGTTCATAAACCAGTTGAACAGTGCTCACTAAAGTAAAAAAGACAGTAAAAACAGAGAAAAAACTAATTAAAAGAAGTCCCTTTGAACATTTTGGGGAAAAAATTACATTTTTGTATTTGAGCAAAAGCAGTGTTTTGATTCTTCTGTAAATTAATTTTAAAAAATTAAAATGAGTTCTTGCATTACCAAAGTTCATGAAATTAATATACATGGGCAATGTTAAGGCTGCCCTGAGTAAAGATATTTGATAATTGCAAGATGAACAAAGCTTAGAGTAACAAATTAGGACTGCATTGCATATGGCATTTTCAATTGTATGTTGTTTAATTGTCCTCTTGGAGTAAAATATACATTCAACAATAAATAATACTTAGATTTTTTTGCCCTGAGAAAAAATTGATCTTATTGGAACGTCTTTGTCATGAAGTTCAATTACCATCATTGAAAATCCTGAAGGACCACTCTCAAAATCAAAAAATAGTCTCCTTTTTTTTTTTTCTTTTTTATTTTATTATGCTATTAATTTGGAACCTGGTGGATTTTCCCAGCCAATATGGTTTCTTTACTGCTTAAAAAGACACTCCAACAGAGGTAGTATTGCGTGATGCTGACATGTGGTAACAAAATGTAGCTGTTGAAATCTTTCAGTTCAGTTTTACAGAATTGCTGCTTCATGCTGATTGAAACAGCTTTTTTTTCTTATCATTGCACATTCTGTGCTTTGATTATATTTAAGCCATTAGCATTTTAACACAGGTGATATATGAGTGAAAAAGGTCTTCAAAAGTGCAAAACCTCCCACAGTGTGGGAAAGATTCCAGCTTTCATAAACTGTACATCCAAACGTTGGTGTGACACACCACGTTAACTCCAAACTAATTGAAAATTTGATGTAAGATATTATAAAATTACTGGTCATAATTGTGTAGTCAAGGCTGAGTGTCATATTTATATATTCTTCAGATTCAAAGTCTTAAAACACATTAAAATAGGAAGAGAAAACACTGGGGACAAGAAAATATATATTATAAATTTTCCTTAAATAAATACAGACCACTTAAGCTAATAAGGTAATAAGCTAACAACACTTTACAGCGTTAAGATCATCCTGTGGCTGAGGTAAGGAGAGGTGGTCTAGGGATGTTCTGGACTCTCTTGAGCTCTCCTGCAGACTTGAAGCCCTGCAGATCATGCCAGTGTGGGTACCAATATCTCATAACAGCAGATTTTGGCACACACTGTAGTTCCCAGGATTCCATACAACGACAAATGCATATAGGGAGATAGTAGGGCCACCAAAACAGGGATAAGTGGGTGAATCCTCACTTGCCTGAGAGAGTTCCCTGCATTACCCTTCTGCAATAGCAGGGCAAGAAAGCAACTGAGCCCGAGGGAAGGATGCCCAAGAGTGCAGCGTGCAGTAATCAAAACATCTCTCTTTAGTCAAGAAAGCTTTCTGGTGGCCTGCCCTTAGCCCATGCATGGCCTCATCTGTGGGAGCTGCTCCATCCATGGTGGTTAACAACATCATTGTTCCTGGTACTGACTGCTACTGGTGACTTCATCCTCACGTGGGCTGAATGCCATTCTGTACCTGAGCTAAACACAAATCAAACACAAAACCCGTCCCCAAGGGTTTAGTTTATAACATGGTACAGGAAGTAGATTTGGAATAGAAATAAATATTAGGTTGAGATAACTGAGAGATGGGTTGACTTTATGGAGTAAGTTCTAATGATAACTCTTCATTAGCCAGAAGGCAAATGTGAGCAACTGTGCTGTATATAGAAAATAAATAAACAGATTATAAATATACGTATAAATTAACTGTTGTGTGTACATACATTAAAGAATATAGAAAGAAACACAAACATACTTTTTATCCAATTCCCTACTCCTGTAAGGTTTAATGTATTTTGTAGTCCTCTAACATTTTGTTGTTTGGGCAGAACTTTTCAGCAACCAGATTTTTACCTTCCAGATATAAATGACTACAGGGGAAAGGAGACAGGTATTTAAAAGAATTCAGAGTTGAAACTCTTCAAACTAGATGGTGTCTCTGACAAGAAAGAAACTTTTGTTTGCTTTATGTCTTTATCCTGAAAGAGATCAGAAAGCTGTTGAGAGTTGTAAAGTATGTATACATAAGGTTATTCCATTTGATTTAGCATTTGACAGGGTGTATAGACATTTTAAATCCCTCTATATACTTTGAACTCCTAACTGAAAGTCTTCTCTTTGTGATGTAGTTGCTTAGCTTGCATTAAAGAGTTCAATGGATTCAGTAATGTGGAATAATGCTTTGACTTTTTTTAATCACGGTGTGCCCAGTCACTAGTCCTAACCTGAAAAAAAGGAAATAGCTCAGAATAAATGCAAGTTTATGATGATTGGAAAATAGGTCATATAAACAACTTCCTGCCTGAGTTTTCTGGAATCTGATATGCCAAATCAAATGAAGTATTCAGGGTCTGTCAAAAGTGATACATCAAGTCCTTGTCACATATATCTATCACATATCTATCTTTTAAGATACAAGTTGACGGAGTCCTTGCATATGCTAATATCTCCGTAACAAAATACTACTGATCTGAATACTCTAGCCAGTTGAAGATTCAAGTCTGGATCAGACCTACATTACTTGAATGGTGAAGTAATTTTGCCCTGTGTCTCTGAGAAAGCAACTCATTTTGACTTAGAAGCTCAGTTTTATGTTTGAAAGAAGCAACTTTTTCACAACCCATTTTTCTTTTCAAAAATATTGAATGACGTTTCACATGATTTGGCTAAGTCACAGTGTATGCCTAGTAGGGCTTTGCACTTAAAAAAAATACTTTAGGTATCACTGATATGCACAGTCAAACACACTTCCTTTCCATTGCTGTAAATTCATATTTTCATGCCTTGGTGGTTAGCTTCAATTTGTCCCATGAGTTTCTACTGAGACTCCCTTCAGACAAGAAGAATTTGCTCACCCATGTCTGTCATTAACAGACAGGAATTTCTGTATCTTGTTGAAATGGGAAACTGCATCCTGATTTTTTATCTAAGACATTGTCCTTGTTTTGATCAGTACAACACTTAGTGGACCAAAAAACCCAAAGAAAATGTGTGTTGCAAGGGCTGCTGTGTTGTGAAGATGACAGCACTGATCACAGCCTGCATCACTTCTGAGAAAGAATTAGCACCTCAAAATAGGCAAGAGGTATGTGGCAGAATTGCAAGGAAATTGTCCATGAGGATTAGCTATCAGATGATGTTCTCTTTGACAGGTTAGTAGCTCAGTAGAAGCATGGATGGGTGGGCAGGCAGGCATGAAGGCATGCACATTCACATAAATCTGCAAGCCACAAAACAGCAGCCAGGGCTCAGGAGCTGTCATTGTCCTAATAGAAACATTTTAAATTGTGGTCTGTGAAATGATTATGTCCCTCCTGAGGATCAATGTCCTCTGCCATAACAGGCTTGGTGCTATGCAGGCACTGTGGTGAAGGACACTTGACTCATCATTAAACTAAGAAAATGCCTTCCCTTTGTAGCCTCTCTGACTCTTCTGAAACTCTCAAATCCTTTCACAGACAGGATAAAATTAGCTGTCATTGCATCTGACAGGCTTTTCTTGTCCCTGCATATAAACATGCACTGCAGGCAAGAACTCTTCTAAAGAAGCAGTGAGCTCCTCTGTATCTCTGTATCTCTGTCCTTTGCTGTGTGGGATTAGAGGCAAACTAAACAGCATCCTTTACTCCTCTCTAGTGTCAGACTTGCAGGCTAAATGCCTCTGTTTTAGGTCAGTATTGAAGAGTAAGGGTCAGACCAAATCAGTCACAGATTCATTCCTTGAGTTCTTTGGCAGAATTTGATGGTACTTTAAAGGGTACTTATGCAGAGAGCTGCTGATTTTGCTGACTTGGCTGTTAGGAACATCCCTTATATTTCATGTCAGCCACCACTCAGGTATCAGTGTGACTTATCCATCTGCAACCATTGGGAAAATGTATAAATTATAAAATCTCTTCAAGTCACATCCTGACTATATGCACTTGTTCACTGCCTACAAGTACAGCTTTGATACTCTCCTGCTTATATTTTCATTTTTTTTTATAGCAGCAGCCTATTCCTCCAGGAATAGGAGAATAGCCTATTCATCCAGGAGTTCAGAAGAAAGAAAAACCTAACAGGAAACAGTCTTGCAAGGGTCACAAGAAGTGGTTTGATGGGAATTGAGAAGGTTGTCTACACATGAAGATGTGAACTCCAGAAATCTGAACGTGACAGAGATTTAGTAGTACCACCATCCAGCCTAAATTTTTCATGTTATGTATTGTTTATCATCTGCAAGATAAAAACCAGATGGAAACAACAGGTTAGATAAAAATGTGAGCTGTGCTACTTAGAAATCCATACCAGCCCTGTACTCTCCCACTGCCTGGCCAGTCCTGTTTTGCCATGGTGTCATCATGTAGTTATGATGTATTTGCATAGCTCCAGAAAAATATGTTTTGAAGAGTGAAAAAGAAGTAAAGAAGTGAAGAATTAAAGTAGCAAAGAAGTAAAGAAATGAAGTAAGGAATTTTGGTGGTAGCTTTCTGTAATGACTGAGATTTCTGAAAACTCAGAAGTTTTGATTAGTAGTGCTGAATTCTTGTATACCTGAATTATGAATGGAAAAAATAAGGAATATTGGGATTGTTTTTCATTCTATGTCTTACTGTCTTTTCTTCCTCAAAGTCATTAAGGCAGGGGCTGTCTCCTTTTTCTATACAGTGGTTAGCCCAGGCTGGCCCCATAGTTGGGCTAGTAGTGTAAATAACTACAACTGTCCAAATGCTGACTGGAGCTATGCACAGGAGAAGCTATCTGCCTTGATTTTGCTCTCTGACTTTAACTAATTAAATATATCATCAGTATTTCATTTCCACCCTTCTAGAAGAGGAGCAAATACAACATTTTTTCTCTCCCTGACAGGTTCCAGGAAATGGTGTACCTCTTTTAACAGTATAGTTGCTTTTATAAGTATTGATAACCATTTCGCAGCCTTTATTCTGTGCCTAACTTGATTCTGTGCCTAACATTGCTGATTCAAGTCACTTAAAAGTGAAGCTTTATTGCTTTTCATTTCTGTGGAGGGAAACTTAGAGAACTTTGCAGAGAAATACCAAGCAGTAAAGTTCTTTCATGGCTGCAGTTTTAGTCGGCACACTGTATGAGTCTTACCTCTAAAAGAAGGGTTTAGAAGAAAATATGCTCTTTCCTTGAATATAAAGGACCTTCTACAGCCAATAAAAAAAAAAAAAAAATAATGTGATTTAAAATGTCTGGGTTTTCCTTTGATTCTTGTGCACTGAATGCACTGTGGAAAAATGGTAATTATGTGATCAAACGAATGCACAATACAATGGGTAACATCAGAATGAGGAGTAACAGAATATGTATGGTTTGCAGACATTGATTCTCAGGGTTTTTTCTCTCTGTTGTTGAGGTTTTCTTGGGAGGGGGCGAAGTTGTTGGTTTGGTTTGGTTTTTTTTATTTTTTGTTTTGTTTGGTTTGGTTTGGTTTTTTTATTGTTTGTTTTGTTTTGTTTAGTAAGGCCTCCAGGATAAACTTAGAACAAAAAATTTCAAAAAGCCCCCACAAAACAGCAAAAATTTTATTTTATTCTTGGAAGCCAGGCAGCTATGCACCTCAGATAATCTGGGCCAGAGTTATTCTTGAGGTCAATTAGTAAAATGCCTGTATAGTTCAAAAGGTGATGTGCAGGGGATATAGCTGTATTTTATCATTCAGGAGGGATTATCTAGTAAAAATTGAGAGTCCCAGAGGATTTCCATATATCACTGGAGGAATTCTGTCTGTGGTAAAGTAGAGCTGTTAATCATTAAATCAGTTTCTCTTAAAGATTATTTTTCTCTTAATAATACTTTCCTGTTTATTTTTTGGACTTGATAGAGCTTTTTCAACTAACCTGCTTTCCACAGGAATGTCATTAATTTTTCCAGAGACAAAAAAGTTTATTTTAAGTCTGGCCAGCAGGGACTACTGGTGTGACAGAAAGCAGAAAAGAAGTAACAGCTGAAATAAAATGTCAGCTTGAACTAGTCACTGATCCTTGTGTCTTAAGGATCTTGTTTTGCAAAGCTGGGCAAGTGTCTTTTCAACCTCAGATAGTGAGGGGCTATTCTAGGTGAGCCTTGCAGCAGGAGAAATTTGGAGGTCTTTTATGTTCATTGGATTTGGGCATTATGGCATCCTAACCACTCTCTATGGTGCCTCCAGTGACAACTTTGCTGGTGAGACCTTTTTCCAAAGAGAAATCCAGTAGTAAAAGAAAGAGGCAAGTCATCTCCTGCTGTGATGGGCTGGTCTTATTTGGGTTCTAGGTACAAGAAAATAATTTTCAGGCTCAAAAGGTCTTGGACTCAGCATCTTACGAATTCAGGTCAGTCACTCCCCAGGGAGGGGAGCCACTCCTCAAATACCTTCCATACACAAAGACCTCTCTCCTTCTCTTTCTGACAATTCCAACTCTGCACACCTGAACAGGCACAGGGAAGCAATCACAGCAAAGGAAACGTTCATCACACTGAGGCTTTTCTGCTAATTCGAGTTCAAATGGGCTAGAACCAGTCCCAGCACATTCATTGCTTTTCCCCCTCTGTATTTTTTTTAAGAGTAAAATGAGATATACCATAGTCTGAGTCAAACTGTATGACAACTTCTATGTACTCTTGGATCTTTTTGCTTAGCTTATGTGTTTATTGAAGGCCGGCAATAGATCAGCAAAGCATTTAACCTGCTGGAACATACCTGATGAAGAACTGGAACACTTGATTAAAGAGTGGATTAGCCATGTAGGATCTGCAGATTGAACTCTGGGAGTTGAAGTTGTTTTTATCTTGGAACTACTATAATGGGATTAGAATTGACTTATTCAATTAGAATTGACTTATTAGAATCACTTTATTGAAAGCTGATCCTGTTGTAATTACATTTTATCTCAGGTTGTGAAAAGTTTTTTTGTTCTCTCACCTTCTTAACTTGGCTTGTTAAATACGAAGTATAACAGGAACAAATGAGTTACTATTGTTTTAAATTGTGTTCTTCTGTTCTCCTTTTTCTTTCTCCTCTTCATGGACAATAAAAACATACTGAAAGAGAAGATGAGAACTACATATTTTGATACACTGTAAATTTTAAAAACCAGAAATGATGGACATAAAGAAAAGAAGTTAAACAAAATGTACTCTTAATGCATTTAATGGGAAAAAAATGTAAAAGAGCTAAACATATTTTAAAGTTAATTCTATTTAACACAGCCTTCACAAGAAGGAAATTTTTCACCTTTGGGTACTGCTTACCACACAGATCTCTCTTCTCTCTTCTCTTCTCTTCTCTTCTCTTCTCTTCTCTTCTCTTCTCTTCTCTTCTCTTCTCTTCTCTTCTCTTCTCTTCTCTTCTCTTCTCTTCTCTTCTCTTCTCTTCTCTTCTCTTCTCTTCTCTTCTCTTCTCTTCTCTTCTCTTCTCTTCTCTTCTCTTCTCTTCTCTTCTCTTCTCTTCTCTTCTCTTCTCTTCTCTTCTCTTCTCTTCTCTTCTCTTCTCTTCTCTTCTCTTCTCTTCTCTTCTCTTCTCTTCTCTTCTCTTCTCTTCTCTTCTCTTCTCTTCTCTTCTCTTCTCTTCTCTTCTCTTCTCTTCTCTTCTCTTCTCTTCTCTTCTCNCTGCGAAAGAATAATGCCAAGCTGTGATTATTTTGATTTCATCATGAAGGCAGTGAGGGAAGACCAGTGTTTATGGCTAAATTTTTGGGGCTTCATCACTGAGGTTTTAAGAAGACGCTGTTTCCTGCAGGCTCATATGTATTTAACATTTCCCTGCCATTGTTCTCTATACTTTCTGTTTTATGTTTATTACCTGCATCCTTGACAGTGGCTTTTCTGGCTTTTCTTTTTTCTTCACTGGACACATCTATAAATCTTCCTATATATGAAAGCATGAACACCACAGCATGTCATGTCCCACAATTACTATTAAGTCTGCTTTAAAAAGAATTCTACACCCTTTTTTCTTTACATAAAATAGATGGCCTTTGCCATATTTGTCACCTGATATCTTCTGATGCAATAGAACAAAACACCCCTCTTTTGTATTGAAAACCCATTGTCAGCACTTATGCAGCTCAGGGAACCTTTCTAGCATTTGCTACCACAGAATTTAGATATGAAGCCTCCAGTAACTCAGCTTGTAAGGAAGGAAAGTTTTTGGACTTTTCTGAAGGAAAGTTTTTGGACTGTGCTGCATCTGATCACTCAAGACTAAGCAGTTTTGAGTAGGAGCTAACATAGAAGTATTTGGGAGCAATAGAAAAGGCAGAGGATAGATGAATGTGCCCAAATCCCTCAGAAAGAGGGAAATGTCAATCATCAGTTTAGGGAGTCAATCATCAGCCAAGCTGATTGATTCTTAATTAGATGATAGCTGAAAGAAAGCCTGCTTTACTTTGCTTTTGTGAGATTCCACATGGATACTGTGTCCAGCTCTGGGCAAAGCACAAGAAAGACATTGACGTGTTGGAATGAATCCAGAGGAGGGCTACTAAGTTGATCACAAGTCTCTTCCAACTGAAACTTTTCTATGATTTTATGAACATCTCAAGAAGACTCATTGCGATTTCAGTGAAAGAGAACACAGTATCTGGAGGAAGCTCAGAATAACCAGCAAGAAGGGAGGTCTTGATCAAAAAAGACTTTGAAGATCTCAGGAAGTCTCATAGGAAGCATTAAATTTTACTGTACTTATACATGGGAAAGTACTGTGGCTACATAACTGGGCAGGGAAAAGTCTAAAAATGTTTAGTATCTATGTGTGTGTAAAGCTGGTGTGAGAACAGAACATAGCTTGGTCTACAATTGTTGTACAAGACACCAAAATAGTGATTTCATAGAGAAAATTTGATAAAACGAGCTAAGTCTTGTAGGCTAAATTGTCCTCAGTTACAAAGGCATGCTGTAAGTGCCTCAAAAAATCTGAATCAAAGTCAGCCTAACTTTTGGAAAGAGAATTGTGAAACAAGATTTTCACAGAATCCCAACACGAGAGCCCAAGAGGATTTTCTTTAGATGGAATAACTCACAGTTGCTGAAATAAGTTTATTTTCTTATCTGACAAGCTCTGGCAAATTAGCCATGCCGCACACCAGAAAAGCTCTTGGTTCAGCTGCTACTGACATCAGAGAGTTGGAATGTGTCTGCAGTACATCCACTGGGAAGAGTTACCATTCTCTGAAAGCAGATGAGGTGTGAGAAACTACTGCACATCTAATGAGGCCACTTCTATCTTTGTTAAATATACTGTTTATGCTGAAGATGTTTTATGATCATTTAAAGTCAAACCAGAATGTGAACTCACCTGAGGTGAGAAAACACAGCTGGGAAAAAACACTTCCTTCTCAGCAGTTGTTTTCTCCTTAATACCTTCATTCTGGGAATTTTAAATGAATTTGTTTATTTGCTTTAGTCCAACTTCCTCATTTATAGTTTGTTTTAATTTTTTAAATCAATAACTCTGTCTTGAATAAATACTGAAGGTAGGCCCCAAACACCTCTCCAGCTCTGAAGAGCTGAGGCATATCTAGCATCACTTCACACTCTTCTGACACAACTTATCAACAGCAAAACATTGCAACGAATTTCAGTCAGCTTCACAGCATCCCTTTTCCACTGGAGAGCTAAATGTATGTTCTGCAGAAGGAAAAATTGCAGCAAAGCCAAGCTGAAAAATGTGACACACACAGCAAGAGAGCATAGCTTAGAGAATTAGATATTGTCCATCTAGCCACTGTGAGCCAACCCCTAGCTTGAGGATTGCTGAAATCATCCTTCTTGACAGCAGTGGCTTCGGAATGCCTTCAAGGCTTCACAAGTACCCAGTGAGCAGGTGAGGACTGTCTTTGAACGTGTCACCTGTGGCATCACAAGTTCTCCATGGTTCTCCTGGATCAACACACTCTAACATCTTCCCTCTTCAAATATTAGTGCTAATTTTCTCAAAGCTGTAGCTAGAGCCTTAGATATAGCAACACAAAATTCACAAGCTGGAATTGTTTATGGGTTTCATATTGATCTGTACTTATACTTACTTTTCCAGAAAAGAAAGTAGCAAAGGTAGCCACACAAATAGATATAGTTCAGTCCTGATCTGAACCTCACCTTGATGAACTTGCAAATATATCACAGTAAAACAATATCATTTTATGGAAGGTTATATCTAATTGCAGATATATAGTAGTTTCTTAAACAGACTCGCAGGCCTAGTAGTAATTTTATTTGAAACTTTATTCTTCATTCTTTTCACTTCAAACTAAAATAAGTCAGTTTATATGTACAGAAGGTCAAGCAAACCTCTTCAGCTTGCTCTCAGAAATGTATAACTGCTGTTGAATACAACTGAGAACAGCTATTTAACTGTTTATTTGGACACTCCTGCTATGCATCCAACAAAATTGTTTGGTTTAATGTGTTGTTTGGATCTTGAAGTGTTGCAAAGAGCAGATACAGCCAAGGTAGTCTAGGGAGCTCCCAGCTCTGTAGGACACTTGTAGGTACAGCTGCAAGCTGTTAAGCAGCTTAGCTAAATTGTAGGAAAGGCATAGCCTCTCTAATGACCTTTCAGTTATAAATCTCTGAACTCAGAGTGATGCTGTTCTTTCTACATCCATATGGTCTGTGCATCAGGATGTCTTGCAAGAGGTCCTTAACCCACTAGGAAGGTACCCTTCCTCTGGATGTTTTCTGCATGAATACTTAGACAGCTAAAGGCTCCATGTTGCAATGATGCTGCATTTGTTCTGTAAGAGCTGTGAAATATCTGCTGCAAAACCCAGGTGTTCAGCTGCAGATTTCTCAAAAATTATTAATATCTGAGCTGAGCTGTGAAGCCAGTGTGACTTCAGGGTCCAACGATTATGAAGGAAGTTATGAACCTTTTGACAGGGACGTTCATTTTGCTATTTATTCCTTTAGACCCCTCTGAACACCACATAAACCATTTTAATATAAAAAGCCAAAGTTATGAAAAATGTTTACAATGAAACCAAAACCATATTACAAATTTGGAATCCAGCATGGGGTTGGTCAATGCTTGCACGCCTTTTGTGAAAACTGCTTTGAGAGAAGTCAGGCTGATATATGGGCTTGAGCTGGAAGTATGGGAAGCAGAATTCTTGGCTGAGTTTCATGTTGCATGCTCTGAGTTCATTTCAACCTGAGAATTATGCAAAATTGAAAGCATGAAAATTCTTACGGATCAATACTGGGAAATGCACTGAGGAACTGTTTCCATGATTCCTTAGAGCTTCAGGGCAAGCATTTGGTGTTGTTTAGTGCACAGAAGCTGTTTGTGATTTTCATTACTAAGGTCTTCAAGAAAACTCTACTTTGATGAATTGCTGCAGATCACTTGAAGATAGTTTCTCTATGTTTATTTTCTTTCTACCAACATATTACAGAAATGAAAGGCTTAGCATAAACATTGGCCTAAGTATGTATAGCTGATTTACAGGAAATATAATACGGAGATGTGTATTTCTAGAGTTGAGGCGCAAACTGGATTTTGAAGTACCTTTTGTATAGCCCCAGAAAGCAAAAGTAAAAATGAACCCTCTGGTATGCAGTCATGTTCAGGATCAGTCATGAGAAAAACCCAAAATATTGAGACATGTCCAAGGTGGGGACGGTGAGAAAAGACTAGAAAATTCTCTAGGAAATTCACATGGCTAGAGTAGTACAGTGTAGAGTTTTGAGGAGGAAGAGCAAGCGTAATACAGAAAATTGATATTCTGTCAAGAAATGAAGAAGACCTGGAATAATTTGGGACCTGGAGAGAAAAAGTTGTGGCATTAGGTTTTGCAAAGGCATAGAGAATGTAGGAGGAATATTTTTTTTTTTTAAAGGCAAGAAAATGTAAAAATAAATTACATTTAAAGAACGATGAGGTTTTTTCTGTAAAAAGGTAGTTCAGTGTCATCTCAAAAAATCTCCTTAAGCACTTACTAAGTGTAAGTTTATAAATTCCATCCATAGCTGGCATCAGTACTGCAGGAATCCAGTGAAATTCGGTTAAAATGCCAGAGGCTACAATTTCTTGATGAATAAAAGCTTCTTAGCAGAACCATACGCTGCTTACTGGAGAACTCTTTCTGGGAGCAAGAATAATGGGTACAGTACCAATGTGTAAACAACTCCCTCTGCCTTTTTACTCACTTGGAGGTCGACCTGCCAGTTGACATCAGGGAGTAGAAAGAAAAGACTAGAAAAAAATGTGAGTCTTTTATTCCTTGAAGATGGCAGGCAAGAGAAACAGAGGAAGCCCAAGTTTTACCAGTGCCTTCCAATTCATAGCAAAACTAGAAGAGCTTCTGATGGCAGCTAATCCCAGCTGCCTGAAGCAGAAGTACAAAAAAAGGCACAGTAGGTAGAGGTATCATAATGCAAATAATGAGGAATTTACCTTAATGCAAATAGATAAACAAAAACACTGGACACTGAAAAACAATAAACATAAAAGATAGGTTTTAATGTCTTTGAAACTATCTCTCACCCAGATGAATTCTGACTGTCACTGAGGGTTCCTCTTTACCCATTTAACCTAGTTGTTGATCATATTTCACTTTCAACTTCCAGATGCAAATATTTGGAAAGTCTGATCATATATTAAGTGAGGGAAAATAAACATTTCCCCAGCCTCAGGAGTGTTTTGGTATTTTTTCATACAATCATAGCTCCATATCCTCAATTGTTTCTGAGGTAGTTTTCCAGTACTTTTTTTCATGTCTACACTACTCTAGCCTATTAGAGATCATCTTATTGCTGATGGAGATTTAAAATAAATATAAATATTTTGTTTTTTATCCAACATTTACTGGAAGTCTGTCGCAAACAATGAAGGACTCTTACCTTTCATTGATCAATTCAATGTTGTTTAATAGATGGAAATTTCCCAGAAACAATAGATAACTTAATGATTTTGCTTACATTTCATCATATGGAAGATGTCATTTCTATTATACAGATTGAACGTAGTAGGTTTGGAAATTCAGACAGCTGTAAATATGGGTCAACAATAAATTCATATAGGCTTATTTTACAATACTTCTCCCTATGAAAAAAAAAAAAAAAGGAAGGGAGCCTTCACTAAGGCTAGGTATATCAAGAGCAGGTGTTCTTGATGCTGGAATACTAGGAGAGAATATTTTGAGACAAATATATCTCAGGATCCTTAGAAAAGAAGCATACAGAGTGTAATGAGCATAAAAAATGTGAAAAATAATTTGATTTTTGCCCTTAAAAAAAAAAACCAAACAAGCTGGTTAGTGATCTAGCAAGTTAAAGATTGAAATCAGAATGTGCCTGTGTTTTAATTGAATTGATGAATTATTATACTGGGAATCTGGAAATAATATCAGAGGGAAGTATTAGTGAACATTCATGGTTTGAGTTAAATATGCTGAGAAGCTGGGAGTCTTTTGGCTTGAAGTCATTCTTAACTTTCCAGCCCAAGCAGTAATAACAAAAAAAAAGTCTTTCCTTTTCCTTATTAAATTCATCTATTGTAAATATCACCTAGCAGCTGTACAGCCCACTTTATCAGGAAGTGTGTTTGAGCTCAGATAAAGTTTGTTATCTCTACTGGAGTGACCACCCTGCTAGATACAACAGCCCTGTGTGTTTGCATAACTCAGAAAATATCTTCTTCAACACATAATCCCTCTGTCCTTTCCTCTAATTAAATCCGAAAATCTGTTTCCAGTGAAACAACATGCTCAAAGTAACAGAGCTTACACCCTGTTTGCAGCATTCAATCCCAGCAACAGTGAACTTGCCAGGCAACCTTGTTCACAGTCCTACAGCAGCAGCAAGTTGTATCTCAGTTATCTGTCTTGCACTGCTACTTCAATTTTTCCGATAACAATATGCAGAGTGGAGACCTTCTACAAGAGTGTCAATCAAAACTAAATTAAAAGAGTTCTGTTCTGAGCAAGGTGACTGGCTGGTCAGGTTTGCAGTCTATCTCAATAATGGCCACATAACAGAGGTTTCTAAAAACTGCAAAATGTGGGAAAATTTTTCATGATGTAGGGGAAAGGGGCTGTAGATGCCTGATCACAAAGCCTGTGTAATGGAGAAATTCCTTAGAGTGTGAATTCTAGTGTGATCTCTTCCATGCTCCATTTCAGCACACAGATTTGTTCAGGTTGCAGCTCCTCATAACTAAGAACTAGTGGCTTGTGGTTTTCACAAGTGCTGTCTGTTTTGCAATCTTTTTTGGAGTTAACTTTTAGCAAAGTTCATAATTTGATTCATATTTCTTATATTTTATCTTATATTTCACCACTAAAAAGAAGTCTACAACCCACCCCACCAAAACAAAAAACCCAACCAAAATAAAACCCCACCACAAGAAATAAAACCCCGGGAAATAAAAGGCAGGTAGGCCAATAAATTGAACTAGAGAAGAAATGAGAAAGAGAAGGACCTCTGCTAGTAAATACTTAGAGTTGGCCAAAACACTACACAGTACCCCTTCCTATCTGCCTTTGTCTTCATGTCATGGTTGAGAAGGAATGGGATCTCTAGTCACCAAATTTCAATATCAGTTTGGATGAGAAAGAATTATTTATTCTTTCTTTTTTATTTTAGTATGAGAACTCAACCTACAAATGGCTGAATTCCCCACTGACTGCATTAGTTCATCATGACAGGCATGTCTTGTTAAGAAACAATCTCTCCAAGTATATTTGAAAATAAGAGATGAATGAGTTACTTTACAGACTGAAAGTTTACTTTGTAGGCTGGTGTTCTAAAGCCCACAGTAAATTCTGTAATAAAATTTGGTGTCATAGTATTTCTCAAAGCTGGGAGAAGACAGAAATTTTAGGGTTAAAAGGGCTGGCAGAATTAAAGTGAATCATAGACAAAGGGGCCAAATGTTTTTCAGACATGTCAGCACATAACTGATGAACACTTAATCCTTCAGTAACAGGTTAACCTGCTGCTCTGTTCTAGCCATGAGAAATGTCACCATGAGGAGTTCCCCCACTTGTCATTTGGACTGTGTCAACCTGTTCTAATGAATTTGCTTCAAAGCCCAAGCTAGTTTACATACTGAAGCACTAAACCAGCTAATTTTCACTCTCAGCTGCAAACATTTTATTCTCAAATCATTCTTCCCTTATCACCTCTCCTTCTTAAATGCTTTCCCAGAGACTGATGGCTAGTGGGTAATTTTTGCATTGGGGAAACTACTAATGGGTGAAGGAGGGAGAAGAGTCAGATTTGCAAAAAAAATGAAGTTCTTTTGTAGTTTCATGTTTTGGATTCAGACACTTGTTACTTGTGTTACACTTACTGTTTAAATTTTTCATTAACTATAATGCACTTCAGATGGTTGTGTACTCTGCTTCATCTTCAGATGAGTGTTTTAACCTTTCAGATAGCATCACATAAAACAGTGGTTAAACTACTCATCTGAGAGGTGAGAAACTGAGAAGGTGTAGAAGCCCAGAAGATAAGGGGCTAATGTGTATGTCTCAAATGCCGATAGCCAGATAGCTGTGGAGCCAACCAAGGATTGTTGGGAATAACAGCCAAAGATTGTTGGTAATAACACACTGTGAGAAAGAACAGGATGTGGCTGGAGAAGGGGGCTATATGGGGGTAGGGTAGCACTTTTCTGGGAAAAATGTCCTTGTTCTAGTTCCTGGAGGACAGCACAGGGCAGTGGTATACAGTACAGGAATGTACTGTACAGCAGTACAGAATAAGATTCCATAGACAGAGTGGACAGAAATCAAGACCACCAAAGACCACCAAAGACCCGTGACTCATTTCCAGAAAGGTCTAGAAGAATGGACTGCACAAAGCTAATTTGGATAGGAAGCTAGAAACTTAACTCTAGGGTAGAGAAAAATTATGTATAAAAAGGCAGGCCCATAAAGCCCAGGCATGTCATTCCCCAACTGGAATGACACTGGATCCAGAGCTAGTGATCTCTCCTTTTCTCTTTCCTTCTCTCTCTCCCCCATTTTAATTAATCTCTCTTTTTCTCTCTTCCTTTCACCCTACCCTTCTATCTAAACCCCACTGTTGCATGATTGTACTAGAAGGTCAGGAACTAACATACCAATTTCCATGCCAAGTGTGTAATTTACTAATAAAACTTTTGCAGCTATTGTGGATCCTCTGACTTCTGTTGTTTCTTTTGACCACAAGTATCTACGAATCTTGAGTGCTCCCTTTCTCTTAAGAGTGGGACATCACAGAAGGGACATATAGATCACAACTTCTAAATTATTTGCCTGACTCCTGAAGGAATAGGATGTCCAAACTGTAAGTCTGTACTTCCCATAACTTTGAATGGACCAAGCATGTACTTGTTTGAGTTCAGTTTGCTGGTGAGAAACATGAAGGCAACAAAAATATTCCCCCAATGCTTTGGTAAATCACTTCTGTGTTGCAAACAGCCCAGAGCCGACTTGAGAGACAAAAACAATTGTGAAGTACAGCTTGAATAGCAGTGGAGTACAGCTTTTGTTTTTCCTTTCAAACCATAGACCCAAATGCTGGAGGAGGTATTTCTTTGAGAGCTTCCAGCACAGACTTCAGATCAGGCCCTGCAGCATGCTGGCATACCTGGTAATTGGCTAGGGTCAGAGTGGAAGGGAGTGTGGTACACAACTGTGTGTACTGCACTGAAAATACCTGTGAGTAAAAACCAGATTCATGAACATCAATGACCAGCCTTTAGAAGTATATGCTCATTTGGTCTTTAACCTGGAAGGCATGGCTTGTGTTTGACTTATGGATGTTCCATGGCAACATATTTTCACAACCTAGCAGAATTTGGTATTTTGTCTTTCAGCGGCAGAAAATTAACTCACAAGAAGCTTTCTATGTGATCAAATTTTCTTTTACAAGGCCAGAATCTTCTGTTCTGTGGGGAGTTTAATGATTCCACAGTGTTGGTTTTTGCAGGCTTTTTTTTTTTTCTTTTTTTTTTCCATAAGAGATGTTGTTTCCCAAGTCCATGAATTTTCAGCCAAGATTCCCCTTCCCCTGCTGATCTGCTCTTTGTCAACTTTATGCTTGGATCCCAACCTCCAGCAGAGAGATGGAGGCATTTCAAGGATGGGCAGAGTAACTCTTTTATGGATATTATTTGTAAATTGCTCTGGGATGGTAGGCACAATATAAATATAAGATATCATTACTATTAAACTGTCATTCAGCATCCTCTTCCATTTATTTCTCTTGGAAGTAATAGGGAAATAACATTGACCATAAAAACTGGTTGATAACATCTACTGAAACAGCTGGTATCCTGACTTGTTTGACAGAAGTGGGTTCTTATATGAAGCTTGACAAATTAAAATGATGGTAGACATTGCTTAAGTTTCTCAACATGCACTTCAAGCATCTTTTGTCAACAGATTTTCTGAGTACCTGCCTCACATCTTCCTGGTCATCAAGAGCTCGTGATTGTATTAAACCACGTGCTTGTGGTAGTGGCTACACAGCTTAGGCAATATATTCAGCCCTACTCATGCAGTCACAGGAAAGTTTCAACATGTGTGTAGAGACCTTGGGAGTGTGGGCTGAGGAGAAAGAGGGTTTGACTGAACTAAGGGAGAAGCCATTTTTTTGCCAGATGTTTCTGTAGGGAATGAAGGAAGAGGTAATGATTTGAGTAAGTATAGGGCAAGCCAGGGCTACATATATGAACCTCCAGAAGCTCAGTAGAAATATGGTAGGGAAGGCAATGTACATGAGTTGTTTCCCTCATAAAGAAGAATAAATTGTTCAATGCATCCATCATTAACTAGACTCTTTTTGGATAAGATAGCTATCGGTTATGACGGTGTCCATTGGAGAGACTGTGTGTGTCTGTTGATCTTCCTCTAACAAGACTGAGGCTTCCTATGGTAAGAAGCACAGCAAATAAAGCATTTATTTCCATAAAATGTCCCATCCCAGCCAAAATCTGAGTAGGGATCTGAAGGTGAGCAAGAATGGAGGGAAGATTTCAATTTGGGACTTGATCACAGTCCCAAAGATTTGGGTTGATCACAGTTCACCTGTTTTTATCCCAAAGAAGAGCTGTCTATACAATTCAGCTGTTGCTGAACAGGGTCTGTTACAAATCCAGACTTGGCTAGTAAAATCTCAGCAATAAAAACATGTCTTTGATGTCCGGCCCAGTACATAAAAACCAAAAGTATGCTGTTACCAAGGTGAATGGGTGAATGGTTTGGGTTAACATCTGAGCAGTTACAAATGTCACAAGCTTGGAGAGATTTAAAAAAACAATTGAAACATCCACTGAAGCCAGGTTTCTGGTTTAAATTTAAAAGAAATGAAAATATCTAATATATTTTATGGAGTTGTCAGGCATGAAATTGCATCTTTGAGAGTCTGAAAAGCACTGAGAATTTAATACATGTATCTTAGGTAATGACATACAAATAAAAGAGATAGCAAATGATTCATGATGCAGTATACTAAATACCAGACTGCAGCAGGGGAGATGCATGTCTGAAGATAGCATGTGGCATGATTATGATACTGTTCTTCCTTTTGGTAAGTGCACACTGAGAGAAAAAGTACACATGGCAGATTTACCCTCATGTGAGAGAATGAGGTAAAAAAAAAAAAAAATCACAAACTTTCATCTAGAGAAAAAAGTGTCTGAGCAAGATACTTTTTTAATCTGATAATATAAAAACCTTTCCTAGGAGAAATTATTGTTTCTTGATTTCATCCTTTACTACTTATGAAAGAAAGCAAAACTTGGTTGGACATGGCCACCTCTGTTGTCTTCTAGAAGATCATATATATCTGTCCTGTCTGTATATTTCATTACTTCAAAGAAGAGAGCACAATAATCAGTGGAAAGCTGAACCCTATACATTGAAGAGGAAGGTAGGAGGGGGAAAATAAAAGAAGGAAAAAAAAAGTAGAAACAGCAAACTCCTGAAGGATGCAGCTCTGTTTCCATCAAATCTATATTCACAGGGACTATAAACTTGCAAGATATAAATTAATATTTATACTTAATATTTTTCTGAATAAGGAGAAGAATGCTTTTCTTGACTTTTGGGATCAATAGAGTTTTCCAATAATAATTTATCCTTCTTGTAACTCCACAACAAGATAATATTGGATTATCATATAGTCTTTTTTTCACAACCATAGTCTACAGCCCGATGGTCCCAATTAGTCAATGTGTTTCAGACATAATATCTTCTGCACAGAAATGCTGAATAAGAAAAAAAAGACCAACTTAATAATTCAGTACTGTAAAACAAAGGTCAGGCAAAGAAAAACAGTACCAGGAAAGTTCAGTAAAGCTTAGGGAAATCTTTCTCTGGCAACATCTGAGTTTTTCATGAAATGTCAGTGGCTGTAGCAGGAAGCCATGTGTGAGTTGTAAGACCATTTGGATAGCAATATTTCCATCTAGAAAAACAAAATCAAAAGGAATGTTGTGTGGTGTTAGCAGGAGAAACATGAGGAAACCTCAATATCTTATCCCTTCATTAATGTTTAATTTTGTTGGCTTTAGCAATTCTGAAATCTAGTATACATCTCTATAAGTTACAGCAGTTAAAAGAAGAGTGTACTAAACCATTAAAGAAAAGAAGAATAGACTGCTTTGAGTACAAATGTGAGCCAACATCTGAGAAGACAGGGAATTGAAGGGTTTGTGGACTGAGACAAATTAAAGAATAATCAAGTTCTTAGCATTATGAGTCTTTGTCCCCCTCTGGTGACTACAAAGCTACAGAGGTCTGTGAAACATTTAGGTTGAAAAGAAAGGTGGTGGTTGTTGTTGCTGTTCTGTTTGTTTTGTTTTAAATCCAGACAGGTGCAAGTAATCCTGGACTATTCTTGCCGCTTCACTGCTAACAAGCCATACAGGAATATCCTATTTCATTAATTATACCCGATAAACCTAATCACAGAGCATTTCTGGCTGTGAGTTTTCTTTTGTGCCTAATGAGTCTTAATGGAGGTGGAGGCAGGCAGAATCCTCTCCATGTGGCTAAATTATTGGCTTCAAAGGGCTTTGTCATGGATTATTGGGATTTCAGAGTCGTAGAGGTACCTTTTTTCATAGACAGATGTGTCTGTGTTCATGCTCACGCCTGCGTGCTTGTGGGGTGCAGAGTGGAACGGCGCTTTGTGCCTGCTCACATTACAATTCAGAAGGAGGATGATGAGGACCTTTTCCATGGTGTAGCTTTATTGTATCATCTTGCTGAAACTCCAGTTACTTTTAGCTGTTTATTGAAAGCTAGCTAAAAAGGGTAGGAAATTAGTATATTGATTCATAAAAGTACAGATCTGTCCAGAGGTCAAGGTAAGCATTGCTAAGGGATAGCCAGAGTGAAATACAGGGCTGAAGTCACCGAAGCTGTGCATAACCTCTAGGTATTTGGACACTATTGGCCAATGCACTGCTTTGGTATTCCAAAAATTGCAGAGACAGAAAGTGCTTCAGAAAAACAACAAAGGAAAGAACAGTAAATGGGTGTTTGCTGAAAATGATAAAAAAAACCAGGGGACTGATGTGATTCTGAATATCTCTGTTCCCTTCCCCACAGTGCTCTTATTACTAACATAAAAAATAGAGGGCTAGATAAATCCTTCCTGGTCCCAAGAGGTAATGATGACATCACTCCTTTCTCCCCAGTACCACCAGCCAGTCAGAGGCCTTGCTTGGGAAAAGTACAGATGTGGAGGGCACTACCATGGCCTTGTGAATTTTGATACTTCAGATTAAGGAAGAAATGTTTTCTCTTCCTTGGTGGAGCTGTATGTTGGGTTCATGGACCTGAAGTAGCTATTACAAACTTGTTTCCCTTGGGAATCTAAAGTGAAAAATCCATTGCAGATGGTATTCCAGCTGCCATCAGCTGAATTAACAGGTGACTTTTCACCAACTGGTACTATACCATTTGGATCTCAAACACTAACCACAGATACTGGTTGGAAATTTTCTTAACCTGCTTCTTTACTGCTTAAACTGAATTGCCAGAGTGATAAAAAAATTGCATCATTTCATTACCCATGTCTCCAGTCTGTGAATATTTATATAAACTCATCCTTCAAAGAATCTGTACTTGCACCTCTTTGTTTCAGTGTAACCATTCTAAACCACTTTTAAGATCAAATGTTCCTTCAATATTTTGAATTCACAGGTCTAGTTAAAAGCCCATGATAGAATGAATCCAAGAAGTTAGTGGACTCTGGAAAATATTTCTTTTGTTCATTGTCTTAGAGTAAGAGTTGTTTTCCTCAATATATATAGACATATCTAATGGTGTTATGCTAATTTTTATATATTATCCCACCCCTGCTAAGATCACCTATGCTACCAGCATTCTGTATGTCAGGAGCACAGTGCAATTACATAAATGGACCCATGCATTAAGCTAAAATTAGCATTTCTACAAATACTTGTAGATCCTACCTTGTGTTGCAGAGAGGAACACAAAGTGCAAAACCCCTAGAGCTTTAGTTATATTCACTAACTCACTGACTTGGAAAATAGCTGTACTAGAGAAGACTACAGGATTATTGTTAATGTATCAAGGCATAGACTAGTCTACCTATTTATCTTCTCACTGAGCCTAATAGGAGGCAGAATTGTGCTTTCTGCACAGCTCTGAAGTGCTGCTGCAGGTCTGTTTGCCTGTCTGCATATGACAGCTGTAGCTTCTGAAATGACTGAAACCCCCCCAGACACCTAATTTCAAAGTATCTATATATGGAGAAAAGTGAGAAGTGATAATGTCAAGATCCTTGTGTCTAATTACTAAGTCCAGGAACATCTTTCTGATGTTCAATTTGTGAATGGTCAGGAAGGGTTAAATCTTCAGGAATGTTAGAATGATATATCTACACACACTCTTTGTGACAGCTTTCCTTTTATTTATGGTAATTGGGAAGTAATGGTATTCTGTCAAGTCACCTGTTGAACATCTGGCTTCAGTTTTGGTAAAGTAGTGCATCAAAGGAGTTAAAATTTATTTGACTGTGTTTGGCACAGGTCAGAAAACATTTGGCTGTCAATACACCAGGTAGATTTATGGTTGCTCATGAACAGAAAGAAAGATTTGAGCAGATTTCAGAGAAATAACAATGCTCTTTTCCTTTGATAAATCTATTGGATTTTCATTTTTGTTCAAGTCAGCTTCCAGCAAAATGCACCTGGTTTTGATGGCACAAAACAGGATAATATGAACACTGAACAAAATAAGCAAAAGGCTGATCTATCCCTTGGGAGGGAAAATTTTTGTTTTGATCCCCCTCTATACAGTAGATAAATCAAAAATATTTCATGTTGATGAAGCACCCAATCTTAAAGTTATGTCTTAGCCAAACCTCTTTCTGAGTATTATATTAATTTACTGTAACTTGCTCTAATTGTAGACAACCATTACAGAATCACTGAATGGTTGAAGTTGGAAGGGACCTTTTCTGCTCAAGCAGGGTCATCTAGAGCTGGTTGCCCAGGACCAAGACCAGGTGATTTTTAAACATCTTCAAGGATGGAGACTCCACAACCTCTTTGGGTAACCTGTTCCAATGCTGTCACTCTCACAGTACAAAACTGTTTTCTGAGGTATAGATGAAGTCTTCTATGTTTCAGTTGGTACTCATTGTCACTGCTACTTTCACTGAAAGAAGGTGGCTAAAAATTACCCTCCTAACCCTAGCCCTAACCCTAACCCTAACCCTAACCCTAACCCTAACCCTAACCCTAACCC
>VZRH01002089.1:283146-317813 GCA_013397555.1 Urocynchramus pylzowi
TACTCTGATTAGCTCTGACTTTGGCCTGCATCAGAAACATCATTAAAAGAATGTGGATGTAGATTGATGACATTTATAGGGCTGGATGTTATGGTATGCTCCGAGTTTATGGCCTCCATATATAAGGCTTCATAAACATCTTTTGTGAAATTGTATCTTCACTCATGATAATGTCAAAATTCCTGTGAAAGTCAATGGAGCCAGGCTGTCACTGCTCAGATTTTTCAGGGGCTTTTTGGTAGGTTTTCAGCCCTTCTCTGCACCGTAGAATTTCTGTTATCACTGTTGTGCTGGTAAAACCCCTTAGTGCAACCACAATGTGTTGCAGTGTTTTTTGACTGAAAAAGTTTTTTGTAGGTGTACTTCAACTACCTTCTTGAAAGTCATAACCAAACCCAACTGGAATTCCCTTTTGGCAACACAAAAATGTTCATGTCAATAACTTTGCTGGTATTGGATCTTAAGTTTGAAGAGGATGCACATGAGTTTTTCATTTAATGCAAATATAGTCATGTCAGGATAATGTGGGATGGGTATGGGCCACCTGAGAGGGTTATGAAATGGCTGCTTTTTAAAATCAGCTGTTATGAAAACTTTACACATAATTAGGAGAGGAAGAGATCTTCGTCACTTTGATTTGTGTTTCTGGAGCACTCAAATATTTTGGCCATGTTTAAGGACCCTACTGGAAAAACCTCCTAGGACAGGACCTGCTCAAAACACAAACAATGCATATGTAAGGCAGGACAGAAGAGAAAGATGTAGACATTGTGGGCATACATAAGGAGCATTGGCACACCATCAGCTTTAAAGCATTTTTCACCATTTTTTTGGGGGAAAAAAACAAATAAAGCAACAAAACTGCTTTGAGTCAAAAGACAACTTATAAGTGACTGTCACAGCTAAAACATCTCCGACAGTGAGGGGCCAATTAAAAGCAAGTACTAAAATGGTTTTGCTTGAAAATTGTTGTAGCAAGCAACATAAAGATTAATACTACAAGTCAATCAGAGATGGAAGCTGATGTTGTGATAATGAATAAGAAATAGGTGGAAGAAAGCCATGAGTGGTCTTGGAAGAGATATCACTTTTGTTTGAGGGGGAGGTGAGGAGCCAATTGTGCACTAAGAGAAGGGATATCAAGATCAAAGTAACAGGCTGGGAAAATGGTCATTAAAACAGCATTCTCGAACGCTCTGACCAGACAAGACTGCATTTGTCAAGGTCAGGGGAAAGGATGTTTAAGATGTGAGTGTCTGTATGACTTGAACTGCCTGTAACAAATCTTGTTGAAAGATAAGATTCCTTGAAAATGTAGGATGTCAGAAAATGTCTGGTAAGCAGTGCAATGGATTGTGTGCATTCATGTAGTCATACACAGAGGATTTCAGCTCTCACTCATTCATGACTATGGCATTATACAAAAGCGATCATGAGTGGGAATAGCTGCCTCAAATATAGTCCAAAACTGAATATAATTTAGTGACCATGAAATCTAAGCTACCTGCCATCTAATTGATGTTTTTATCCTTGTTGTGACAGCAGGATCTGTTCACCTTCAAGATAGAGCTGGCTGTAACAGAAGAAATCCTGGCAAAACACGTAAAAGTGTCAATAACCATAAAGAACGAGAAAATTCCAAAACCTATTTATTTATGCCTATATAAAAAAAAAAGAGCATTTTATGAATCTGTGCTGCTACTGAAACACTTTCTAGAAAAATAGGCATGATGAGCAAGCCTTCTGGCACACCACTGAGAATATGCATGTCTAGAGAGCTAAGCCTGGGTCTGGAAAAGGCTGGTAGCCTTCCAGATGTGATGCTAATTCTTAGTGCTGGGTTGCTCATTGAGAGAGTGCTGAAATCCATCTTACCATCTGTGGAAAAAGAGAGAACTCTGGCAACAAGCTAGCAGAACCACATGCCCTTGTGCAGGGAATGGTGAGCAGGTACTTGTTTTGCTGAGGTCTTCCACTAAGCTTCTGTCAGTACCATATTTAGTTCAGCACTGTCTGCCTGAACTGCAACATTTTAAACAGTTTTTCACCAACAGGTGGAAACATGGTTTTAGTACTGTGGCACAGACCTAGGTGAACCCTCCTAAAACATCAGTGCTCCAGTAGAAAGCCAGGTTGTTATCGACTGATGCAGAGGAAGACATCAGCACAGAGGTCTAAGGGAAAGTGAAAAAAATGAGATACAAATTTAAGTATGCCTTTTACATATTTTATATAACCTTATATATTTTCATGCAAACATTACCACATTAAAGAAGCAATTTCTCTTCAGAAAGATGCTCTAATTGTATCATATAGAAACACAAGCAGTACATACTGAATGTCTGGTCATATATTTGGCCTAACTATATGTAATGGTTTACCTCTACGCCCAAATGTAAAGTGAGTAAAAAACAAAATCAGTCTGAAACTATTACTCACAACAGAGTTGGCCTCCAAAGCTGGCTTTTCTGAAGTGTAAACAGTGAAGTGAGAGTGTTCCATTTTCTACTGCAATGCTGTTTATTTAAACCCAAATCTGCAAATATGATTGAAGTTTGGCTTGGATTCAACAATTTGATAAGGTATTTAAAGCTGCAGTACCATGTTTTGAATCACGGACTATTTCATTTCTTTCAGGCTTTTTGTTATGTCGTTAGGCAATTTCTCCTTCTTTGGCTTATTTTAAAATAATTTTTAAAAGATATTAAAAGTGTAACTGTGGGAAACTCTGCTATAAAACACAAAACCACACGCAAGGCTTGTCTGCTGAATAGAATCTGGGCCTCAGAGGCTCTTGCTGAGTTTCAAAGATTTGCAAGAGTTTGCTCCAGGGTCATCTTGGAGCTTCTGGCTAATGTGAAAATATAACAACAAGAATTTTCAAAGAATTTTAGGCACTAGAAAACTATGAACAAAAAGTCATCCTAAGATCTGTAAGCCTCAGTGGAGTAAACAGCATTTGGAACCTGATGCACTTCAAAGTGAAAGGCTTTTTTAAAATACATCAGCAGCATTTAATAACCCTTTACTTTTAGATGGTCTGATAAAACAAGCTGAATTTAGCAGAAAGCTTGCAGCTGAGGTCAACACTCCCTAGATTGCAGCCACATAGTATTCTTAATTAAAAGATGTTTAGAGGCTGAACAAAGAAAAGAAAATGTCATTATGTTCTATTTCCAAGCAGTATAATTAAAGCATTGCGTAAATAACACAGCTTCCCTAAGGTCACACCAAAAGATCAGTAGCAATGTAGGAAGAGGTATAAGAACTTCAGGTGTTGGACCTCCAGCTTTATCTTGAAAACAACACTGTTTCTCTAATTATGAGAATCTTAACAATCAGGAGTCTTAAATAGTTGCTGAAGTCCTACTTGTTCTACTGCTTGCTCAAAGAAAAGGGCTGTAGTTTCTCTAGGTACTTGGAAAGAGAGAATACACAAACTATTTGCATTGATAGCAACAGAAGATGATTTCTAAACTTCTGTCTTTAGGAGGTGATGATTGTGTCTTTTTAACACAGCTACAACTGCATCAAAAGCATTTTTACATCACCTAATCTGAAAATTTGTTGCTTTATGACATCACATGACACGCTTCACATTGAAATTCAGCTGACCATTATTCAATCTTTTTAAAAGAAAAAATTATTTATTATGAATTTTAAAAAAACCAACACAACTTATTCAGGTATGAAGTTCAGTGACCCACATCATCAAACATTTGGAAGACCTGCACAATCAGATTTAAATTCTAGCAAGAGTACTGGACAACTTTTCTGTTACATAGAAAGCTTCTTTCTTCTCCTCCCTTGATTATGACACTGTTCCCTAAACAGTAATTTGTAAGATATGCCCCTGGCATGATATTTCATACTTTAATGTTGGAAACTTGCAGGCTAGCATCTGCATGGAGCCTTTTGAAAGGAATTGAAGGCATTTTTACCAAATGCCTAAGGTCTGTAATTCACCCAGAACATTCACTAGCAAATTCTTCCTCATTGGAAAACGGAAATGTGGCTTTCATATGGCAGCCTCATGCCAAATAGAAATTTCCCAGTTTGCCACATACCCATAATGGTTCAAAGGATCTGCAATCAAGCACTGTGGTGTTGTCCTAAGTGGTGGGTCAAATGCAAGCTGTGGCTTTGCATGTACTTCAGCATAACAAAGCTGAAGTCAGTGTTACACCATTTTCCCCAGCTGAAAATATAGACCCCAGTTCACATCTGGACATTTTGTATCTTCACAAGACACTACTGTCTAGGAATTTGTGAAAATTATCTATGTCTGGCACAAAACAGTCTATACAGAAAGCAGATTACAGCTGCCTCACGGAGTCTCTAAGTCCCAGAGCATCCAGCAGCTAGATGGGCCTCTGTTGATGGATTCATGAAAATATTAACCTTAAAAAAATTAATATTAAGCCAGAACTATACATCAACTGTGTGACAGCAGTGGCTGGGGAACAAGAACTCCAATACATGTGCTTACACAGCATACATACACACATGCACAGGCACACCAAGCTTCTGTTTTCATTTTGTGTTAGGAAGAATCTGGGATATCTTGAAACCCTCATTTCTTTCCTCTGAAACTTGGTAAAATACAGAAGCCTCATAATGAAAACCTGCTACCCTCAGCTTCTGGAGCCTCACCGCCACTAGCCTGAGAGCTCCAAACCTCTATGTAACATGGGACATAGCTCTCTTCTTCCCTTGTGAGAAATGCCATCCTACAAAAAGCTTTTGAAAAAACTAGGTTTTTTCCTGAAAAGTTACAGTTTCAAGAAATCAGCATTTTCAAGGGAAGAGGTGTTTAATAAAAAAAAAAAATTCCTGACTAGCTTGTGTGTGGAAAACCCCTTGAGAACATATTGATTGGCACCTTGATGCTTGATGCATGCCTGCTTCACCAGACCATGTCCTTAATATTATACACACATAAAACTATCATGTCTTTCATCCTGAAGGAATGTGAAAGTAGTCCTAAGGCAACACACACATGATGCAAATGACTCAGTCCTGTCTCTGGCAAATATCTGAATCCCATTTGTCCTTCAAACCAGGATAACAGGGGTTTGTCCTTTGTGGAACTGGTTCTCCAAATTAACTGAAAAAATTATGGACTGAGGTCAGCAAGACAGCAGTACATACTGCAGAAAGGCTACAGATGGGGATTTACCTTAGATTTGGACTTCAGTTGCTGTGCCAGTAATAAAACCTTGTGCAGTTACTTGATATTTGTCTTTTTTTATATATTTTGGCATATGTCTGCATGCATATGCCAGTGAATATTATGATCTTTCCTGCAAATATGTACTAGATCCCTCCAGACCAAATTGCTTTAAATAAATCTATGTTTATAAATGAGCACACCCATGTCAACACTGATTCATAACATACAGGTTGCAGCAAACTTCATCAGAGTTAGAACCAGTGCTTAGTTGTACCAGTCTGGCAAACATCTCATTGGAATACTTTACTCTAATAGTTGAGTATAGAAGTGACTATTCCAGGAACTCTGAGAGACACATGCTTGGCTCATGTTTATTAGGTACGTCTGTAAATAGTGGTGCTGTGCTGGCTGGCACCAGAATAGGGCTTGGCCCTCAGCATTGCACAGGGAGCATAAACTTGGCAAGTCTGCCTTATAAATCACATATAAATCAGACCTGCCAAGGAAACTGGTCCCATTGCTAGAGTTCCTATTCCCACACACAGGATTAATCTTTGAAGCCAAGTGCCTTAAAGATGTTTTTGTATAAACTGTGGCGATGTAAACATTAAGGTTTCAAGGAGCTTATTCCTTCAGCAAATATTTTTACAAGACAAATAACAGTTGTCCTATTTTTATATTGTTTTGTATTTTCTTTGTGGAACCATAACATTCAATCTGCAATAATCCAATGAGAAAATAATACATATCTGCATTATTTTTTTATTGCAGCTACTGTTTCACATCTTCTCTCATCCCACATGGTTGTGAATATTTTTTTTTCTCTCTAACATATGCATATGCATATTATTTTACATATGATTTGAGAATGAGTATAAAAACGTAAACTGGAATCTTGGTGAGACAGAATATGAGGTATTGTAAACTAATATATATTGGGAAAATGTCACATTTTGGTCTGTATCATATGCTAGTTTTTTCCAAGGAACCTTGTCATTAATAAAGAAGGATTAATTTTTCTGCTCCTGGAAATTTTTGAAATGGAGGTGTTCCTGATCTATTCATGCTGTTTCTGAACACAGGGAAGTATAGGGGCATCCACTTCCAAGTGAAGTTAGTGTGTGTGATGTTCAGCAGTCTCAGCTAACAGTCACAGGATGAATATTCAGAAATCACTTCTGAAAAATATTAACTTTCTGTTCAAGTTTGAAGTAGACAGTGCTTGATTTTCTCAGCTCTAATTAGTATTGGCTAAAGACTTAAGTACTTTGACCCTTATCCTTGTGCATTAGCCATGAAAGAGACAGACTGAAACCCAAGCAGGAATCACTTATTGTTGAAGTCGTGTATAAAGTTGCCTCAAAATATTTCTGGATTGCAGCCAAAACGAATTGATTTGCAGAAGAGAATGATGTTTAAATAAATATGTATGTATGTGTATATCACATCATGTAGTTAGGTGCTCAGAAGGCGAAGTAGAACTTCTCCACAGAATATAATGTTTCATCTTTAGACTGGAGGGAATTTTATTGGCTTGAAAAGTAGATCTCTTACTAAAAATATCTACAGAGAGAGAAGTTATGTTTGACAAGCCTGTTCCAAAGTAATACTCCTATCACTAGTAACAGCTTTTATAATTAAAACAAACAGATCACACCTGTCAAATTCATTTCAGCTGCAAAATTTGTAGCTGCTGCCATTAACAAGTACATTTGCTACAAGTGTGTGGGAGTAACTTATACTGCTGAGTGTATAATATAATTTATTTTCGTATGCAGGCAGGCTTTTGTTGTTAAGTGAATCTAATATAGTGATGAGGTTCTCAAATAGCTGTACAAGTTCACCACTATACTTCAACGAGGTTATTTTCCCCAAATTATGTAAATATAATATGTACACATCTGATGCTGTGTGCTTTTGAAAGGTAAAGCATCAGTATTTGTTCTTAGGGTACTGCTACTAAAGGCAAAAGAGGGGAGCACTAAGCATTCACTGCATTTTCTCTGCAAGACTTTCCACCTCAAAAAACTTGTACATGCAACTTCTACAGCAGTGAATTTTTCAGAAATCTTCTTCCCAATCCTTGTGGAAAGGTGCTTGCCAAATTTCTGTCTATTATTTTCAACAAAGGATGCACTTAAAAAGCCAGCAGAGTGCTTGCAAGGCAGGAGGTTGGAACATGCGTGGAGCAAAGGAGGATCACTCTGGATGCTGTGGTCCCCCAGAAGGATGAAGAGAAATATTTATTGTTCTTGTCATCTCACTAATGATTTTGTGGGTGTTTGTAATGATTCTGACTGCAGATTAGCCACATCAGTACCAAATACCCGTTAAGTGATAAAACAGAATTCCTGTACCAGAATACCTGCTTCAAAGAAAGGAGATGCAATTTAAACTGCAGAAGTACAAGACAGATAATTGGAATTGAATGGTATCAAGCACTAAATGTTAATGTGGTCTCATTACATGAGTAGTGATTTCTGATATGGAGGAGCATGAACAATTCCAGTACTAAAGAAAATGCTAGGGTGAAACAACAGCAAAGGTGAACAGAGATTTAAGTGAAAGGAATGGGGAGTTTGCACACTGGAAGAAGCAATACCCAAATTCCACATGCAAGGATGGGAAAGGAGGATATAGCGATGAAACAAGAGGGGTGGGAAGGGCAAAAAACCACAACAGGGTTCAAGACATGAGGGTACAGCAGAAACAAAATTTCTATCAGGGCTTTTGAACTGGATGTTGAAGGAGTGAGAGAGAAAATAGAGCTTAGAACAAGAAAGGAACAATTATTCAGCTGAGGAAGAAGGAATTATTTTTAGCTGATGAGTATTAGGTAGGCTGGGAAGCTGGGTGCCAGGAAATGCATGCAAAAGGAGGTTGTGGTAGGCCATAAGAGCAAAATGATGAGTGACACAGAAGAAAAATAGGTAAGTTTAGAAGATTATAGAAGCAAAGAAGACAAAATTGAATGGGGACTCAAATATTACGAAGTGAGGAGTGAAAAGTAGTTTCATGGTTGTAAATCTGTGTGTCTGGAAAGATGGAAGACTCGTCAACAGTGATGAAAGAAATGGCATGGGGAATGGGTTTGGAGGAAAGACAAGAATTTATCTTCTTTCTGGTTAGTTAAATCGGGGACAAAGGGAAGGGGGCAGAGAAAATGTCAGCACAAAGGAAGATCCTGGATTTGAAGAATTAGATATCAAAATTGCCACATAGGCATTAGGCAGGACACCAAGGTGGCAGTGAGCTGACCCAGGAGAACAGTATGTATGAAAGCATGAGAAGATTAAGGAGGTGCACCCAGATATCTGTGAGTCCACATTAGCCAGCAAGAAATGCTCAGTTTCTAAACCTGCACCATGGCACCAAGCCAGTAAGCTGCAGCTGCTGCATCAGCAAGACTGACAACATCTGAGGAAGACTTTGAGTTAGCAATTTCATTGAGGTCTGCACTTGACACAAATCCAACAAATACATGTTGAGCTACAAACCTTCCATATGTTAAAACTACTGATTCCCCTGAAAGCTGTGCCCATCTCATGGAGGCCTGAAACAATATCTTCTGAGATAATTTAGCCCTGGCACCTAGAGCAACTTAACAAGGGTTAACCTTCCAAAAATTCACTCTCTGCAGAAAAAAGAAGTGTCAGAACTGATCGTAGTCTGACAAGGGTTGCACTTTAAAACAGAGCAGAAGCTTCACAAAGAAGTAACATCTCTGTGTCATCTACACTGAAATAACTTACACAGAAATCTCTGTATCTCTGGTTCACAAATTTTAGAATGCAGTGCTGGTTTTATTTAAGAGAGAAAAAATCTATGTAATGTAGATGAAGCAAGGATTTGTTTTAATCAGCTTGGACATTTACATGAATCGTAAGAATAACTGGAATAAATTGAATCAAAATTAAAAAATATGAGAGAGATATTCAACCTCAGACTTCCAGGCTCAGTACATGTTATGACTAAAGAGCAGCAGGAGAATTTTCCACACCTTTCTGCTGATGCTGGTCAATATCAGAGACAAAATATTGGGGCCCATTGCACTGTGGGTACCATGACAGGTTCCTGTGCTCTTACCTGTGCCTGATGCAGGTACAGGTACTCAAACAGGCAGGTCTAGAGAGGTCTAAAATAGAGACCCTTAGGTTGCTCACTGGCAGTGGTTCATTTTCTTCTCTTCTCTTTGCTTATTTTTTTTTAATTAAATGCTAAGAGAAGTCTAAACTTATATGAAAATTATAGTTTTAAAGTAGACCTCTTTTAAGTCTAGTTGTAGAATCAGCTTGCGACCATAGCTGAACGTGACAGAATTTTTGCTGAACCACAGCAGAGCAGATCATATGTTTGCCATGTGAAATCTTAACTCTTGTAACACATTTGAAGTAAGTATCCACTTCCAGTTTTACAAGGTCCATGTCAGAAAAGTGAGTCTCAAAATATACAGCACCAATCCTCTGCTCTTTATTCCAATGAAAAACAATTTACAGAATTTAGCCCAACTGCCTGTTCATTTCATACCTAATTCTCCTTCCCATCTATCTCCACTCATTTAAAAAATCCCTAGACTCTTCAGAAAGGAAGCTCATTACCAAATCCTCCCTGGGAAGGTGGATGAGAAAAGCATGAGACAGAAGAGAATGAGCTGTTAAACCCCTTGTCTGTGTTACCATGTTTGATAGAGTGGAGGAGTAGGTGCTTTTTTGTTCCACCAGTGGAGGGGAATGGCAATAATTGCCTCAGTGGGGCACTGCTCCTGACTGTCACCTTTCCACTCTCAAGCAACACAGTCATAATCCCACACCAGACAGTGTCAGTTTAGCCCTGGACATCCCACTGCCATTAAGCTGGCTGGTGATACATACCCTTTGCATCCCTCAAAAGAAAAAATGCCTGACTGGAGATTTTGGCACCTGGGTGCTGCAGCAATACTACCCTAGTGGGAAGAGCCAGTTGCCTCCTTTGACCTGACCATTTAATCTGTACAGGCATGATAAATTGATTCAAGAGTGTGCACATCCTTATAATGCTACTGATGGGTGTCCTTTCTGGCTCACTTATTTCTAGCATTGCACCCTTAGCATCTCTATTGCCTTGTGTTAAACAAGATAATTATCTTGTATTAAACAAGATAATACCCTGACACCTCATGGCAGCAACAGCCACCAGATGAAGGAAAATCACATGATATCAACATTAAAGAGCACAGGAGATGAGAAATACTCTTTATGTTAGTGTAGTCCAGAAAGTAAAAAAAGCTGGAAAATTATTTTTAATACAAAGTGGAGGAACATTTAGTGAAATCAGACCATTTTTCAGAGGCAAAGAGGACAGAGAAATCACAAAATCTGCACCAAAAAAAAAAAAGAAAAAAGAAAAAAAAATCAGAAAATAAGAGATTGAAGAAGAGAATTTGGGTTGTCTGTTGGAGGAGAAGAAAGTGAACATGAGGTGTTGAGGGGATCATGAATCATGCCTTAATATGAAAGGAAAGAACTTGTAAAAAAAAAGGAAAAATAAAAGAATAAAGGAAATTGACAAGCACAGATGTGATAGGTATCTGAAATGCTTTGGATTTTATGATTAACAGAGAGCAGGGGAAAAGGAATGAAGGACAGACAGAGAGTTCTTCTAGAAAATGTCAGCCTGGCCTTAAAAATACTGTGCATGGGGATACAAATAAACAGAGGGGAGAAGGCTCAGTCATACTGTGACAACAAAGTATGACAGTGAATGAGAAAGAAAGAAGCTTGTCTTTTTTTGAAAAAAAAGCTACAAGTGCATCGGAGGTTATCAAAGTTGTGGTGCTTCCTCTAGAGATGATGCACAAGGTAAATTCAGGGGCAAATATAGCCAAGATGAGGAGAGAGCAAAAAAATATACAGTGCATCAGATGGACAGACAAATGATGCAGAGAGAGGTAAAAAGTCTGCCAAGCTTGAAACTGAATATAGAGCTGAGTTGGCAGGTAATACAATCAAGAAATTCTCCCAGCTCTCTGTCTGACAACCTGCTTTATTAAAGTTTTATAAATGTTTGAAATTTGACTTAACATTTCTGAGGTAATATCTCCATAACTATTCCAGCAATCTGATTCCCTACCTTCTCTTTGAATTCTTCCTGCTATGGTTGCACCACTCACTCATGGCTGGTAATGGAGGTGTGGGGGGGTTTACTGTAGGATTTTCATGTTAAAAGCAGCTGAGAAACAGATCAGTCCTCTCTGAAGGTAAAAATTACTTTTTCAGACTGTTGCTGACACAACAGATCTTTCTTCAGAAAACAAACAGGACCATTTTCCTCACATTCTGTAATTTTTTTTCACTATAATTCATGTAGTAAATCTCAGAATTGTCCCTTGGTAATCTAAATTAAGCTGAATAAGTTTTTCCCTTCATCTATGGGATTGACTTACTACACAGAGGGTAGAGTTAGTCTGCCGGCCCTTGGCATTGAAAATGCAAATTGAATCCTGGCGTTGACAAGAATGTTTGGATTTGGTATAAAAGAGACTTAGTCACGGTACATTTCCAGCTCCTGATTATGCCAAAGCAGGAGGGCTGAGTGGATGCCAAGAAACAGCGGTTGCCACTCCCCCCCTGAGGGAAGGAAAAATGGATAGCCCACTCCTGGCCCACACGCACTTTCTGTATTTCACTCTTGTAAGCTGCCTGAAGAGACACTAGAAAATAAGGAGATACATGGAATTTCGAATCGTGTGTTTATTTTTGTTTCTGGTATTTGTTCAGAGGAGACTTGCAGAAGGAAACTCCTCCACTACTGACTCAACAAGCACTTCACCAAAAGTTACCAAGTGGCTTCCAGTGTTTTTCAAAAAGAATATTTCAAACCCATTTATGGGTCCTTCTGCATTTATGCACAGGTACAGTAGTCCTTTGCACACTGTAATATAAGCTATATTGATTTAGGTGCAGGACTCCTCAATTCTTACAAAAGCATCAGGTTTCTCTGACTCTTTGTAAGGACTGTAGCCTCAAAACCAGAATGGACATACAGCTGTGTCCTGAAAAGTTTCTCCTGCATACTTCCTAGTTTGTAAGGCAATAATGGGCGAGCCTTTGTAAGTCCTCCGGTGAATGGAACAGTAGTAGCATTAACCATACATATATAAACAAAAACCTAGAATATCCATTAAAAAATACCCATTCTCAAATCATCTTAACCAAACAAATATAAATAGTGCATTTCTTCTCTGTTATTTTTTACATTCTGGTTCACAAAAAAACATTCTAAAGCATGACTATTAAATTTAAACACTCAGAAACAGCATAGATTTAATAATGTCTGCTCTATCTTAGCTTCTAGTAGACAAAATTCATAAGACAAATGAGTATCATTTATTCTTCTGTACGCTGTAACTGTATCTGAATAAATTCACTGTTTGTCAAATGAGGGAAAGGAACAGGAATTGCATGTTGTAACCTTCTATTTCCAATTAATTAAGACTCATAGGAAATATCTATCTCAATTGTATTGAATGTTTGAAGGGATTACATGGTAGAAGTAACACCACTGAAAAGAATGGGAACTCAGAAGTTGTATTTGCAGGAAGAGGAGGAAAACAAAAGACTGCCTAGATTCTTGTGGACACCTCTTGTCTCAAAGTTAGAATGTCTTTTTTGCTGGCCAGTCTTGACCATGTTTCACTTTCTTTTCTGTACATTTATGTAACATAAAATCAGTAAAATAAGGGAGTTAAGGTGGTGAAATTTTCTTCCAGGAGATGGAGAAGTTTTGTTAGGTTTGGGTTTGGTTTGTTGCTTTTGGTTTTTTCTTTTGCATGATAACACCTCTAAAGATTATTTCATGGGGCTCCTAATTGTTATAATGACTTTGGGAGTTGTACTCCATTTCAAAAATTTAATCTCAGTTCATCGAAAGGTGCATAGTATTCAGTAAATTTTGTGGCTGAATAAGGACTAAAAGCCATGTTAAAAATAAAAATAGAGAACTAGTGCAGGAGAGACTTCCCCAAAGCTGATTTTGTTCATTAGCATGTGAATAACCTCTTTTGAAGCCTTCACATCACTGAAGGCTGGGCATTCCCTTTCCACAAATCCTTCCTTTTGAAGGGAAGTACATTCACCCGCTAGATGGGGAGGCATTGCCTCCTTTAAATATTCCTGAGATTACTAACAGAAGGAGGCAGATTTTTGTCCTCCAAATGCACTTCTTCCTCAGTAAAGCTGACTTCAGCTTCCTGGTAGGCTTTCAGGGGTCTTTTATGTGAAGGACAGCTAAATGCTCCTTCCAAATTGTTAAGGAAGGACTTTCTCCGAGGGGACCACTGATGGACTGAAGCTTGCTGCTCAACCTAAGGAATATTACTTTCAAATTTTTTTACAGGTGACAGAGAACATTTTATTATCCACTCTTTTCTAAATGTGTTTGCTTGGTGATCCACCATGAATATGCACTAACATTTGACAAAGAGAATGCTTAATCTAATAGCACCACACTGGGATGCACTGCAGTATTCTGGATATTATCCATACAAGTAACTGAAGCCCATTTGGTTTTAAATTTTCATCCCTAGAAATATTTTTCCCAGGGTTGTGTAACATCACAAAAAATCTTCAGATGTTCTGTTGCCTTCTCAGCTTACTGTTTCTGGAAAAGCATAGGTATTTTGGAAGGCAAGATATTTGTGATTGGTTTTTTCTTACTTTTAACTTTTTGGGAGTCTGTCTTGTAGCTGAACTTGGTTTCCTTGGGATTTTACAGCTGAAGTTATTTATGTTTGGATAAGTGTATTCTTTGTGAAACATATGGATTTGTGAAGATAAAACAGCACAGCAACTGGCAGAATCAGAATTGAATAGAGTGTTAAACTAAAGGATTTTGAAGTGTCATGCTGACAAACTTTGATGCAACAGGCCAAATTCTAGTTTTAGTTGTGGGAACTGAATTAATGTGGGAACTCTCTGGCCCTCTCCATCCACAACAGAATTTGCCTTCTTTGGCAATAAAACTGGAGGTTCTGGTCTTCATTAGGTACATCTTTGTCACATGGGGGGACCTTGAAATTACAGCTTTCATTTTTCTTATCCTCCTCTCTCTTTTTTTTTCCTAGCCTTTTTACTTGACTTTTTGGGTGTAGCTCTTCTCTGACTTAGTCACCCTCAATTCCCTTCCCACCTAATGGAAAGAAATGGTTATTTCAAGGGTGTGATTCATCAGGGACCTTTAAAATGTCTGGCTGAGGTTTAGATGAATCAGGGCTCAACTTAACTGACCAGGACATTGTTGACTGTGGTGGGAATATGGAACTGCGAGTTGTGATGGAAGTATCCAAATTCTGGAGGTGATCATTTGACCCATTGAAATCCGGCCTTTGTATTTTTCTTCACAGGGGATTGAATGCTGATATTGAAGAGACATTCCTCTGGCACTCTATGGAGTTCACTGAGGGTCTAATGACTTTTGAGCCTTTTGTGATTCAGGTTACCTGTCAACTCAGGAACTGCATATGAATTTGCCTGAAATTAGCAATTGGAAGTTTTCAGCCTGTCTGAGAAGGTGACACATTGACACTTTCTTGCTTTCAGAGAACTTAATCTGGCTGTATTTTGCAAACTCCATAAATTCAGTTAGCAGAGTGCAGCAGGTGTGTCCCATTTTTAGGCTTTCCAGCAGCTATTTTTCTCTTTCTTCATCTGTTCCTCCCCCCATCAAGATCACACAGATCTCCATCTTCTGTTTTCTTTGAAGAAAATTCCCATACTCTTGTTTCTTCCTGACCATGCCCATTAGGGACACACAACTGGTTAAGTAGTCTCGCACTGACAGCTTGTAAATCCTTATCCGCAAACCCACTTCCCACAGACCCTTGGTGGCATCTGAGCAGCTCTCCTCTTGCCTGAGGAATGGCTCAGCAATTGGAGGAAGTCAAATCCAAAGTTTTGTATTTCTCCTCCACTGTTTTCTCATCCTCCTGTATCTCCCCAGCTGCCTCCTCTTTCTTGATGTTTCATAAGACTGAGATTACTTTTGTAATCTGCCTTCAATCTCTTTCACCAGCCAGCACTCTGGTACTCTGGCATCCTGTAATTAGTGCAGCTGTTGAGAAGACTGTGTGGCATGGTCCATGACCAGCCACAGCTCTTCTTGACCATGGCTTAATCCTGGTGCACTTTTCCTGAAGCAGACCCCCCTGTCTACGGCTAGGATATCACAAGGTGGTTGACACATGGGGGATTTTCTGACTTCCCACTCTTCCCATCCGAGCTGAATTCCCTGTTTCTTTTGCTTCTTACAGGAAGAACTGGATGATTTCTGACCGCCCACACTCAGTACCAGTACTCTAAGTTTATGATCTTAAGCTTAAATTCTGGAGAGTGAGCCACACAAACTTTTTGATTCTTTATGTCTGATAATGCTTTTCCTGAAAACACTATTTCCAGAGTGCATCACATTGTTTTCCAAAGAAATGGAGTTAGAAACAACAAGCAGGCTTTGGAGACTGCACAGACACTGGATCACCACCTTCCACAGCAGAAAGCAAATAATCTCAGATTACCCCACACTAATAAATATATGAATGATTATAATCAGCTAGAGAATTTTGTGGATGCTCAAAACATGCACAGTACAAGCCACTGCAAATCAACTTCCACCACTAAAGGAAAAGAGTCTTCCAGTCAAATACTCCATGGGGAAATGTTCTTCTCCTACATGGCACTTTGGCAGTCATGATCTTTCAATTGAGGACGACTTGCAATTATCTTGGAAAAAAATTCTTGCATTTTAGCATAATCTTTTACTTTGATTGACACCAAAAGTCTACCAAAGTCTAGGTAGATGATTTGGAGACTGTGTTGAGACAGAGGAGATGAAATCTTCTGGAACCAGCTGTTTTTTCTTTAAAAGAAAATAAACTTAGTTCTGCCTTGTCATGTAGCTTCCTTCAGTCAATGACATCAGGAGAGAAGACGGCACAACCTAATTTTTCAATTGAAGTTTTTTATTATGATACCATCCTAGTTTAACTATTGATGATTCAGAATAGTTCAATAAAGGTAAGAGCATTAGTCCTGGTTGACACAAGGAGAGAGAACTGAATTTAGATCTCTCTTTCTGATACTGAGCATTTCACAAATAGCACAGATTTGTGGTAGGTCCTTCTTGTTTATTTTGTGTGTGTGTTCATATTTGTTATGGGAGCCTGCGGTAATCTTGCTACAATCTGAAGTCCCAAAATACCACAAGAAAGGGTGTCTTACACTGTCTCCAGTCTAGCCAATAATAAATAATTCCTATGAATACCACAAGGAAGTTGATTTATGGTTTGATTTCTCAAACAAAGAACTCTGGACAAAGTTCAGATAAGGAAGTAATCTTATGGATGCTTATCTGGAGTAAACTAGTATATCTCTGGGGCTTCATTCAAGGCCAAAATGACCACAAGAGAGAAAGCAGAGAAATTGAAAAATGTATCTTATATGAAAGTACTGAAAGGGTTTAGGAACTGGCATGTTTCTCTTCAGGTCACTAGCACATTTCAAAAAACCAAATTAATTTTAGTGTGTTTAATTGTTGTTTGTTCCCCTCCCTCTGGTTTCTAATTTCCCCTTTATGCAGCTTATAAGCCAAAAGTTTTTTAAGACTGCAAGGTTAACCCTGGGTGCATGGAATGTATAAACCAACTTTTCAACAGTAGGATTTATACAAGGGGGAGAATGCAGGATTTGCCAGGTGCAGACAGATGTAGATGATGCCTGCAAAGCTTTAATACCCTGATGATGGTAACTGTAAACCTGAGAATTCAGACAGTGAGAAGGGGCAAAGCACGGCACCAATCTGAGCCTTGCAACATTCCTGAGTTGCAGGCGGTAGAATGACAATTCTCCTGATGTTATGTCAAGCTGCTTTGTTATCCTCTAATTCTGACTAGGCATAAAAGGAAAATAGTTCTTGTTTGTCCATGCAGCTGAGCTCTGTTTAGTTCTGCCTCAGCTAACCCAGGTGCTGTCAACTATTTTTAAACTGATTTAATTTTGTAGCCAAGAACCACCCATTGCTTTCCAAAGATAACACTGACTTGTTTGATTCTGAGTAATCTTAGGGCACCTCGGGGCATGAATTAACTGGAGTGAATTTAGTTGTGTTTGGTTATTGTGCTGTAGAGAAAACCATGGGGAGTGGTGGGTGACCTACTCATCTGCTGCATGAGGGATGAGGCATGAGGGAGCAGCTGGGCTAGAGACAGGGCAAAACTACTGTGATTCTTAAAGATGGCTTGCATGGGAATATCATGGCAAATTTTCCTAAAAGCCTGTGCTTGAAGCCTGTGCTTGAGGCTGCTGAAAGTGGTAATCACTATGTCTTTAAATTCTTGTTCCTAAGTCACTGTGTAAGGTGTATTATGTTTTATGTGTACTTATCTGTACTAAGTGTGTTGTAAAGTAGAGAAAAAAACAGAGAATATTTTGACTTATTGCAGGATAAGACATATGGCAGTTTGATCAAATTCCTAGCAACACATTTGGATGTGTTCATCACAGGGATGCCTTTATAATTAAGGTGAAGCCTTGGATGCTCACATCCAGCCAACAGACTGGATCATAGGCCATATTATTCTTCCACCTGAAACCACAGAACCTAAGGCTTAATACCTTACTGGACAAAACAGGAATAATTAACCCTGGTTTTTGCAAGAAGGTATTGGAAAATAGTTTCTCAGAAGTTAACACCTTTGTTCAAGAATTTAAAAATGGTCTGTGAAGTGTGCTGTGCAGGAAGTGAAGCATGGTAAGTAGAAAGGTTTTATTTCTATTCATTTGATATGATCTATGTAATTCACTTAGGATTGTGCTTCCTGTGATTAATCCCATGATTCAGTATGAATGACTTAAAATTCTTTTGGCTGTATGATGTAATCATGCACTTCATAGTACAAAAAACCCTGAAGGTCATTTGATTGTGCTACAAAGAATAAGATGATAATAAATATAAATATAAAATTGAAAATTAAAAAGTTGGCAGGAAACATTTTAGTTCAGTGTCCTTTAGTATTTTTATTATAATATCATTTTTAATTTAGTGACTGCACAGTCTTTTTTTGATCCAATCCACTCACTGATGGGGTGGGTGAGGAGCAGGAAAGGCCTTAATCCTGTGTAAGCCCTGCTCAGAAATAATTAACATATCCCAGTGTTATCAACACTGTTTCCAGAACAAATCCAAACCATTTTCTCATACCAGCTCCTATGAAGAAAATTAACTCTCAACCAACCAAAACTAGCACACCTTCCTTCTATTCTGTCCCTTTTCTTCCTGTAGTTCTTACTTCCAGCTCCATTTGACTGTGCAATGTGCCTTTCCTTCCTTCCATCTTCAAACACGGCATTTTCCAGTTTCCTGATGCACATGACATCAAATAATCTCTGCTGACTGTGACATTCCCTGCTGGTTCCTGGATGCCACTCTGTCCCAAAAATTACAATATGTTGTTAAGAACAGAAGTAATGGTCTTAACAACATATTGTAATTTAAAGTAATTTAAAAAATCTTAGGAAAAAATCTTTCTTTTTTTCAAGTCTGAACTGAAAGACTTGGAAGAGAGCAGCCCACACATCTGACAGAGAACAAGAAATGATGTATGAGACAGACACAGGGACAGATTAAGGTGTTATATTTGTATCAGAGTGATTTATTTCTATTTTTCCTTTCATCTTTGACTGACACTGCAAATTTTAAGGATGTTTCACAGCAGTGAATAGACACAATGCAGTGTTTCTTTTCCCTGTTTGGAGGACAAAAGTCTACTAATAGTAGTATTCTCAGGAAATTTTATTCTCAGGTCAGAGGGAGTTATCAAATCTGATTATGATAACTGCCTAGAGTAAAAGGTCCAAGCAGTAGAGTTCTAGAGCAGTAAAGAAAGGCAGAACTAGGGAATCACAATGTGGCCTCCTATTTCTGTATCATATATTCATGTGAATCTGATGCCATGTAACACACTCAGTAGGTGGTGAGAGGCTGTATCTCAAGTTTTCTGTCTCACCTGTGAAACAGACTTGGTGATCGGAAGACCAGGCAGGGATTAGGAATTTTGGTCCCCGCTTTGTTGGAAACATCTGTGAATTCCAGAAACTCCAATGTGTTCCAGATCATTCCTACCTCTCCTGCCCATTAATGACTTGCTGTATGTCCCTCATCCATTTGGATATATTTGAGAATTAATGCTATTAAAGATAAGGAAGGATTAGGCTGATACTGCAGCCATACAGATCTCACAAGACAGGCAGGGCTTTGGATTATGGGATTTCTCGAGGTTCCTTCCAACTTTACATCCACATGATTTCAACATTTGCAATACTCATATTACATGGTGGTTAAAATCTGATAGTAGATATCTGATAGTATGCCTTTAACATGTAGAGACATAAAAAGCTATCTTTTGGTTTCAGTGGGAGGTGTGACTGGATTTAACTTACTTTTCCAGATGAAAGTGTAAGTTCATTTCCTCCTTTATGTGTCTTCCAGAACTTGGATTTGAGGGTATATTTCCTGGGGCACAAATAATATAATGACTGAAGTGAGAGGTTCTGGGATTCTCTTTGTACACTATTATAAAATATGTAGCAATAGATGGAGTTTCAGTGACTATAAGATAAAAATAACAGAAGCCTGAACTCAGGCTGAAGCCTGAACTCTTGAAAGGTACTTACAATATTTTTCAGGTGAATTTTATGTTTTGTGATTGCATATTTAATTCAGGTTTTGGTAATTTCATCTGGCAGGGTTATGGCTTAATAAATGAGTGGAATAAAGATACAGAGAATTTCAGGCCAAAATTTGACAGCTGTTTAATAATTGCAGGAATGATTGGAGACTGCTTCCTATGAAAAATGTTCTACATGAGATATAAATGGATAAAGGAGAAAGAGCAACAGAATCTGGTGTTTTTCAGTTCTTGGCATTGAGGGTGAATTGGATAGAACAAGAGATTTCTGAACACCTTATCTGAACTCTGAGAAGCTAGCCCAATTTCCAAGTATTTTGAAAACATTTTTTTCTCAGATTCTTAATTTTTCATGACTTTTTATATCAGTACAATAAACATTAAATGACTGGTGATTGAAATAATAATCATAATAATCTTACATGGAAAAAATCCAAAACTTATGCTTATATTAAGATATGGGACCAACAAAAGAAGTAACTGTGAGAGTCAGATGGATATTAGATCTTGCCCACTATTCTGCTTCAGTATCTGATTTTTCCTGTGTAAATATGAGCTCATTACCTTACCCTCAGGGAAAGATTTTATTGTTAACATACCTGGAAGCAATTCTTATCTCTAATGTACTAAGTTTCAGCATCAATACCAGTACAGCCACATGCTGGTCATTCTACCTAACAAACAGAAGTTTTCTCTTTTTAAGATCTGTAGCAGTTGTGAAAATACAAAGGCATGCAACATAGCACAGGAAGAAAGCGTGGGGCCTTTATAAAGTAATTGACTTGGCTAAGCTGGAATAAGTATATTGTGTGGCACTGCACTGACTGAAATTTAGCTTCAAAAGAATTGAAAATCCAGATGTGGCCATAGCAAGTACTCTTTCACAAAAAAAAAAAAAAAAAAAAAAAAAAAAAAAAAAAAAAATCAACCCTCCCCTCAGGGTAGAAATGAGCCCTGAACCACTTTGAAGTCAAATGTCTCAAGCAGGTACTTGATTCTAGATTGGAACCAGAAAAGGGATATCACAGACAGTGATGCTACAGTGTCCCCTGAAGTCATAACAGACATACAATATTTTGGTTACCTGCTTTTAGCATATAAAGCAATAATGACTAAATGTGTTCTGAAGAAGATTAATAGCTAAAGGGCAGAGTGAGCTTTCAATCAATCTGAAAGATCAATTATTAAAACTAGATTGTACTGTAAAAAAATCTTATACTGAATGAAACGTTCCTCCTGTGCAAAGGACCAGTATGAGGTCTAGCACCTTTAAGTCTTTAAATCTCTACTGTACAGCATGATTGTTCCTCAAGGATCCCAAAGGCTTTCAGAACAAGGGTGAGTTTTATGAGAGGTGGTCAGAGCAGTCTGTAATAGTAGCGCAGAGCGCAGCAAATAGTGTGTGAGGTAGCAATCTGTTCTCAGACCAATATTTCTAGAACATGGGCCTCATTTGTAGTGCAGTGCAGGAAATCTGCTCTGTCCTGGCTTTTCAGCATAGTGAAATTAATATCTTTGCATTTTCTAAGGGAGCAGCCAAGAAAGTGTACACAGCTATATATACACAGCTATACTGTCAATTTCAACAAGAAAAAGGAAACACAGAATGGGAAGTGAATATTATTTCTTTCTCATTGCTTTCATCACAGACCATATCTACAATTCAAAAAAAAAAAAAATTGGAGAAAGGGTGAGTCTCCCCTCAAATGGATCAGCTCAGAGTGAAATACACTGCCAGGAGTGCATGTGGATAATGGAGAAGCTTGAAATAGCACCATGTCTAGTGTAAACACCCTGAGAACAAGAAAGAACAAGACAACATATTTAATGAGACATCAGCTTCTTCTACTTCATTTTATCAAAATTCTAGTGTCTTACAGGGTGAAGAGTATGAAGCAATATACAGCTTTACAAAAGCACAGCCCTCACAGTGAATCATGTTATTTGTCCAGGATGTAATTTCTAAACTACATTTGCCCTTTCTATATACTCTTGAATCACTCCTTTCCTCTTTGGTAATGCCTAGTTTATGACAGAAAAAATTGAACACAGGAGGCATTTTGTTGTTGGTGGGGTTTTCAGTTGGTTGGGGTTTTTTGTGGGTTTGGTTTTGTTTTGTTTTGTTTTTTGAGGTTTTTTTTTGGGGGGGGGGTTTTTTGGGGTTTTTTGTTGGGTTTTTTTTTGTGGGTTTTTTTGTTTGTTTGTTTGTTGGCTGTTGTTGTTGGTTTTGGGTTTTTTATTGCTGCATTGGACAATATTCATAGTTGCCATTGACTTTATCTTGGATGCACACTGAAGTTTGCACAACTCAAGTGAAGAAAAGGACTCTTAGCAGAGAGATCCTGATGGATCCTGGGAAAGCTTACCATAAAGAAAACAGGTCAGGTCAGATTCAGGAACAGACTGTGTCTAAAAATCAACTTTGGGCTTCCAGTTGCAAAGCCCCAGTTCACTGGCAAAGGTGTCAAAAATATCCTGAGAGGATGCAGAGAAATTCTTCAGTGAAGGACTTCTGATATAATGTGACTTCTTACATACTTTAGGAAAGTAACTGCTTTTCATTTTTATTGTGTTAAGGGATAGGGGGTCATGTATAACTTGTTTGTACATAAACATCATTATGATTTTTCCTAAACCTGTAAGATCCTGAAATTTGGCTAACCACTTGGCTCTGGATCCAAAAAAACCCATCACAAGTAAAAGCAATGGCCACATGAAAACTAATACTAACAGAGGTAGTTAATTGGAATGTGGTAAATTGGACTCCAACTGTATCACAGAAAAGGGGATTTTCTGCAGCTGAATAACCAGAGGTGACATAATATAACTGCAAGGCCTCCTTGATGACTGTGTAGACTGAAAATATAACACTTAAAATATGCTGGTAGGTCACAATAAAGGTAAAGGGAGGCTACTAAAGGTGCCCACACTATTAGTTTACATTTGGAGGTCAAAATATTATTCAGGCAGACAGACAGACTTCTGTGGACAGATGACTGTGGAAATGGCTAGGGTGCAGTTGGTCAATTAGGGCATGTGTGTCATTTTAAGGACACAGCTAGAACATAAGAACTGTGCCACCAGCATGCTCAATCACACATAAAACTCTGTGCAGTGTGGTGGCAAGAGGCACACTGAAACTTCTAAAGCTGAAGTTAGAACAGCAGCCAGCATATTGGTCCTTCTCCTGTAAGGCTCAGCTGAAGAGACTCAGTGTGATATTTTTTAACAGCCTGAGCCCCGAAGCAAAGTCTGTTCAGTCCAGTTATTCTGAAAAACAAGATCTTCCCCCCACTGTTCTCTTGCTTCTATTATAACTTTGGCCAAACACAAAAAGGACAAGAGTTTTGGGGTTTGTGCTTTCTTTTGTTGTGAAATGCTTATTTAAAACAAAAATAGTAGGTTTTATCTTTTCCCACCATCTATTTTCCCATTTGGGTTGGTTTGAGTTTTATAGGGTGATTGCATTGGTGCTTGTTCATTCAAACTGGTTCACATCTCTAATTTTCCATTAGATTTTGGAGATGTCAGTTTTGTGGCCTCAAGCTGAATCTATGCATTCATGTTAGCTGACCAGGCAAAATGGGTAATTGTAATCCACAAATGTTGTTTGTGTATGTAATTACTCATTTTGTAGTTGTAGATTTTGCCTGGCTCACCTCCGATGTTAGAAATTCCCATTTTTTTCCCAAATTTTAATATTTGTAATATTATTTTAAAATCACAGCAAAAGATTAGTAAATTAATTTATTGATGTGTTTTGAGTTGCTTATTTTGGTTATTCTTTATCTTGTTTTCCTGTCACCTGTGTCCAAAACACAGTTACATAGTTGTAAAAACCTCGTATCTTTTCTTAGTTGTGTTTAACAGGACTGATCTATAAGAGCACTGTAAAATGAACAAAATACACTGCTGACAAAAGACACAATAGATATAAGGTTTTGTGCTTGTATCATGATAAACAGACTTATGACCAATAATAAGAGGCAAGCAATTTCCTAACAGGTTGATGATCCCTAGAAAATGATGGTTCCTTGACTCAAACATCTCATTCTAGAGATTGGGCCATTTTACCCTCTGAATTCATCTGCAAAGTAGAAGCCACAGTTAAGCCACAGTTCCCCACCAGGCACCTATATGTGGTATCTGGAGTTTCTGTTAAAGTCCTGTATTCCTGACTGACCTGTAAAGACTCCATAAACAAAAGCATTGCTATAAATGCATAGCTCCAGTATGTGCATATATGATGTGCTCAGTCTTGGTGCCCTAATAGCAGCTTTGTGTCTAATCAATTTACAGTGAGATGTAAACAGGAAGAATTCATTTCTTAAATGCCTGCAAAGTGTGGTGAATGGCCTGGACATTCAGGTCCAATGAAAGGCCTCTGAGATGTGCATGCAAGAGATGCTTGAGTGCAAAGATCCAGTTGCTCACTAGTTTTTTGGTTATGCTTGACAATGCAGGACTGGTCCTAATGCTTAATCATACACAGGCCACTCATCAGTGCAATGCTGAATTGAATTAAAGTGGACAAGCTGTCTCCAAGAAGGCTGTAAACACCAAGGGAAGAGCATAAGTATCCCAAATAATTCCCAATTTTGACATGAATTTGTAAACAGGTTTTTCACAAAACAAAATTGTGCCCTCGACTGTTCTCTTTCTCTTTTTCCCTCTGAGAAAACAGCAGTGGCTTTCATTTCACTTCTGAAATTCAAGCCTTTTTGCAGTGTTTAGAGTAACGTAATCACATACCTGCTGTAGCCAGGTATCAGACACGCAACATGTCTTCGGTTTTGTCTCTTAAAGCCCAGAGCCCTCTCCAAAGACACTCACTATTTATCACATCTTCTTGAAGCTGAGAGAGGGTTGCTGACAGAAGGGCAAGTACACCATAGCTTGATCAGTGCTGTTTGTTTCATGTGCATCTCCCTGAATTCTCTCAGGGGAAGCATTCCTGTCAGGAAACATTTCACAATCACCTTTTTTTTACAGAAGACCCATGTTTTTACACTGCACTGCATATTTTCTTATTACTTTGCATGTTAATTACCTTTATTTTCTAGTGCTGGCTATGTCAGCTGAGTAACAAAGAAAGCATCTGTCAGGACGGAAGTCTGAGAACTGCATTAAGGTACTGGCATGTCCTAAATGACTAGATATGACCAGGGTGTCCCATTGCTACTGTGAGATACAGATTGATATTTTGTTTCTTGATAAAAAAACCTTCAGATGTCTGAAAATATTTCAGGAGTTGCCGGTCTGCCCTGTGCTATGTCATAGAGATCCCAGCATGGTTTCTGGTTTGCCTGAAACCTGGATGAAATGAGCTGGTGCCCAAAGGAGCCCACCCTCAAGGTCACACTGCCTAACACCCACTGGCCTTGTGCTGACTGAGGGCTTGTAGGGCCCATTAGCACGTGATATCCACAAGCACTTGAATTGTGTCAGGGTTGAAAGATTGTAACTTTCAGACAAATTCATGGAAGGCTCTGCTGCATAGCTTCCCAAATGTCTCCATCTATGCTTTACCCATTTGAATGAGCACTGCTGTCCCACCACAGACACCTACTGCCTCACCAGAGTTCCCTAGCTCTCTGTTTCACTCCCTGATCTCATCCTTCCAGGTTATCCCTGCTTTGCTTTAAGCTGATACCACCCACTCCTGTCGCTGACATCTGCTGCTGTCCTGTCTGCAGGCTGCTGCTGGCCATCCTGTTGTGCTTCTTCCACAACTGGCAGTCCAAGCCCCTCGGCTGGGGGTCCAGGAAGCAGAAAGCAAACAAACATGCCAACATCAAAGCAGCCCTCAGCAGTCTGCCCCCACACCCAATTTCCCCTTTCCATCTATTGACAATGAAAGGAGCTTCCTCCAAGGAAAGCAAGGGCTTCTGAGGTCTACCCCCCATGGCTGAGTAGCTGCACTCTCTGAGACACTATTTTGTCTTCCTTCCTTTCCTCTCAAGGAAAACTGAAGGGATAGGAAGGCTGAGACATTTTGTTAGAAAAGCAGGGCCAAGCCTAGGACACGCTATCAAAAATCATGGCACTAAAAATTGCTGCTCAGATGCTAATTGTGTCAATGCACCAAAAATACAGCCTTATGAAAGGTGACTGCCTGGCAGGACAATAGCTCCAAGAGGCCCCTGCCTCAACTCATAGTCTGGCCTGGCTGAGAGCTAGGAAAATGCTCTGCCCTAGGGTAGGGAATTCAACACACAGGAACATTTCCAGACACTGTGGCAAACCAACAGAGAGTATCCTACAGCTCATGTTGAAGCTCATAAACTTTCCAGTATCCAAAGCCCCCTTGGAGGCAGGAAAGTGGCATGCTGGAAATGGCCCCTCAAATGCTCACATTCCTGAGCTGTGTGTGGGGATATTTCTGGGCACCACTAATCTTCCCAGGCCACAGCTGTGGTAGGGATTATTTTAACAATCTCAGTGTCCATGTATCTGACTGGGAGCATTTCACAGCTTGTTTCATTTATTAATGCAGAGGTGGCAAATGCTTTCTAGACCCAGGTCTCTTGGCATTGGCGTGGTATCCATCCAGGAATACAGTAAACAAAGCATCCAGTCACAAGAGATGTTCTTGTATTTGCTAATTGCTTTTATGTTGTTGCATGTAAGAATATTATACGTAATCATAGTGTTTTGTACACTATGAGTACATGTGCAGATACAAGAGAATTTGGACTCTAATTTCCCAGCCTCTCGGATAAGTCCTTCTGGCTGAGAGATTGTTCCACCTGAAGAAGAGAAGGCTCCAGGGAGAGCTTGTTGCAGCCTTCTAGTGTCTAAAGAGGGCCTACAAAAAAGCTGTAAAGTGGCTTTTTACAAGGGCATGTAGTGATAGGACATGGGATAATGGCTTTTTACTAAAAGAGGGTAGGTTTAGATTAGGTATTGGGAAGAAATTCTTTACTGGGAGGATGGTAAGGCACTGGAACAGGTTATCCAGAGTGGTTGTGGATGTCCCACCTCTGGAAGTGTTCAAGGCCAGGTTGGATGGGACTTTGAATGCACTGGTCTAATGAAATGTGTCCCTGTCCACAGCAGAGGGGTTGTAACCAGATAATCTTTAAGGTCCCTTTCAACCCAAACCATTCTGTGATGCTCTGATTCTCCAGGTTAAGTGGAAATGTTGGAAATTTCACTCTAATAAAAGAAAATGCTTAATGCAATAGAGAGGGTCAAGAGAGAAGAAAGCAATAGAATATGACAGGTAAAATCTTTGTGTCCTCCTTCCTGCTGCTTATATAATTTCTGCCTTTTGCTTTAAGCTACTCCTACTATAAATACTGAATTATTATGTAAAACAGAACAGCCTGACTGCGCTACACCATACTTTACAGGAAAAGGTATAAAATGTGGCTGGGACTTATTGGGATTTTAATACACTCTTCTTTAAGTGTCTGGTGAGCATGTGCCTGCCTACTTTGTATGGTGAACTTAGTGCTGGCTGTTTTGAACCCATTGGGAATTATCAGAGTCTGAGTAAATGCTGTAGGAAGATAAGTTCAGATTTAATTTCCATTATTATGCTATATTCCTTATTAGGTGTACAGATATAAAGCATTACAACCAAGTAGGTCCTCTGTGGATCTAGCCTGTAACACAGAAGATGAAATTCTGATCTTTTTAAATATTGGAATAGCACCAATTTCTTTTTATTTAATGAGATTGTAATCTGGCCTCCTGTCTTTTCATGGCCCTAGCATACTGCATATTGCAAAGTTCACTCATTAGGCTTAAATAAACATCAATTTAGTAAACTATTTCTACTTTAAAAGAATAACATTGATTTGCAATCTAGCTCACGGCTTTAATCTCTATGTACTTGGCACCTCACCAAACCTAGAAGTCTATATTAAAGTAAATGTAAAGAAAGAAAAACAAAATTTCAAGAGCAGCAAAATGAGAGGTTCTATAAAAGAGGTCCTATAAAATATCCTATGTTTTAGTGGTAGCTTTTCTCTCTCAAATAAATAAATAAATGAATAAACCTACTCCTTCATTCGGCTAAGATTACATGATATGGCACACTGTATTTTAAGGCAGCTTTTCCGGGATCCCAAGCAAAAAGTTTGCCTGTTTCTCCTTGGAAAAGAAAAATACAACAGTGTTGTAATAATCTCAGAGATAAAAAGAGAGAGGACTTTTCTCTCCTTAGTTTTCCACTGTAAATTTTTTCATAAATCAGCCTTAGCTAGTGGTATAGCAAGCACTACTTGAGATTTTCAAAGCTCTAAGTGTTAATTTCAGACCTATACCAATTTCATTGATCTTTTCAGCTGGTGGCACTTCTTACAGTCAGGCTGGAATCTCACACAGAAGCCCAAGACAAAGCATGACCGACCCATCTCAGAATGACTGAAGGCAGAGTATATCAGACAGATCAAGAACTTGTGTTTGGACTTTCTATCCCACTGTTCTTCACACTGTTATTTCTATCCCATGCTGTTCTTCACCTCCAAGGCACACACCTATAGGTGAGGGCTACTTTCTAGCTTCCTCATTTTTTAATTTATCTTGACAGCTTCCTAGAAGTTTTGGTTTAATACCATTGCAGAAGGAAAAAAAGCAGTGTCTCTAAAAAAATCAATAAATGTTTATTTTTGAAATAGGATTCTTGTACCAGGGCAGCCTCCAAAATCAGCTCCAAATGTGATACAAACCTCTTCAATCAATGTGTGCCAACAAGAATTGTGGCTAGAGGTAAGGCTGGAAGTCAGGCAAAATAGGATTTTCCTACAAATTTCCATTAAGGCTGCAGTAAATCAGTATTATTCCCCCTCACATTTTTAAGTCCTTCTTACACTGGTCTATTTGAATACAGATAACAAGAAAACAACTTTTCTATAAGACAACAACAACAACAAACAAGCTCCAAATAGTGTGTTTCTCAAGGGGAAGAAGAGACATAGGTTATACAGGCATCAGAGGGTCTCTTTAAGATACATGTCAGTATTTTATCTTTCTATAATTCAATAGAAAAGATAAAAAACTGCAATACAAATGGACATATACAATCAGCCAGAGCCACATTGTGGACCATAGCCCAAATTTGTCTTTTCTCCACAGGGTTTTAATTTGTTAGATGAGCAGAGGTAGCTGGGCTCAGCTTAACAATAAATAAGCCCATTCTGCCATCTACTGGCTCTTTGACATCAAGGTGGTGAAAAAATGGTTAATCATAAACTTGATAAAAATAAAGCAGAATATGCCTCAAAATATTTACAAAATTACATAAGAATTATCAGTAAAAAAAAAACAAGCTACCCACAATTGTTCTTAGTGTGTCCACGTATTTTGTTTTGCTATAACATTAACAAAATAAAAATTCCATCTTGCTTATTTCAGGTGTCGTGTGACATTTGTATTTAAGGTAGAGCTGAGAAAACAAATCAGCTTGATTGTGTTAAAATATTTATGTCTGGAAAAAAGGGTTGTGGGGTTTTTTTCTCTCTTAAAATTTTATGGTTTAACTACAATATTTCTAACCCCCTGACAATAAAATTCTCTCCTTTCAATGTTCCCTAGATTTTATCCCTTACTTGAAGTAATTTCTGATTTATTTTTCAGGTTAAAAGTTGTACTGTATTTTCTTTAACAGAAGTTTCTCTGCAAAACATGAAAACACTTTCTTAGCTCACTATCAGGAACAATGATGGTCTTAGACTTATTTTTAAATAAAGAGTAACTTTTCTATTTAGATTTTTCTGGGTTTCTGTACAAGATGAATGTAACTCTCAGACAGGGTCACTAATATAATATGGAGCAGTTCTAACTACCCCTGCCCTCAGAGCCCCTTTGCAGTCTTGTTTTCTCAATAGAAAAGCCTTTTACATTAGCCTGGAACAGTCTGGGAGATTTCTGGCAGTTTTTGGTAGTATTTTTGCTGATGCAAACCAGCAAAGATGGCTTTGGTCCATGGTAGTTGTCTTCTGACAGACATACAAAACTTGTGGGCTGAGGGATTGAGGTTTAATCTAATATTTTCTGGTGAATGCTCACTGAAATAAAATGATTGATGTAATGTAGCAATAATTTAAGATGCTTAATGTAAAGTTCCAAAAACTGCAGGCATCAGTTCTGGATTTAAGTGGGCTCTTTTAACAACAAAGAGACTCTCTGATACCTGTATAACCTGTGTCTCTTCTTCCCTATGAGATGTACATGGGACCGCTCATCTTTCTGGCAGTGATTTTACTCCATAGTCTGTGTAAACACAACTGTCCATATAAGAGCAGTGAGTAGGAGCTTTAGTAGGATTGACTTACACTGGGTGGAATCTTTTGCACCAAGCTTTTGTCAGATCACCAGATTGTGTTCTGGATAAAACAGCAGCCATTTCCCCATAATGGGGGAGCTATGAGGGTGGCTTCCCTAAGAAACTGCTTGAAGTTTCTCCAAACTGGACTTAATGCTGGCCAAGGCTGAGCCTGTCACAGTGACAGTGATAACATCTCTGGACAACATAGTTAAGAAGTTGGGGAGGGAGGGAAGACTCCTACACAAAAGCAATTGAAGACAAAGAAGGGAGGAGTGAGAGTATGTGATAGAGAAAGTTTTGCAGTCACCCAGGACAAGGAATAAGGAAAGGGAGAAGGTGTTCCAGGTGCTGGAGCAGAGATTCCCCTGCAGCCCATGGTGTAGACCTTGGTGGGGCAGCTGTGCCCCTGCAGCCCATGGAGGTCCACAGAGGAGCAGAGATTTACCTGCAGCCTCTGGAGGACCTCATGCATGCGATGGCACACGGATGCCCGAAGGAGGCTGAGACCCTGTGGAAGCCTGTGTTAGAGAAGGATTTCTGGCAGGGCTTGTGACCTCAAGGGGAATCCACACTGGAGCAGTTTGTTAAGACCTGCAGCCCACGGAGAAGTTCATGGAGGACTGTCTTCCATGAGAGGGACCCCATGCTGGAGCAGGGGAAGAGTGTGAGGAGTCCTTCTCCTGAGGAGGACGGAGAGGCAGAGACAACCTATGATGAGGGGACCACAATCCCCATTTCCCACACGCTTGTGCTGCTGAAAGGAGGAAGTGGAGAAAATTTGGATTGGTGTTGAGCTTGAGATGAAGGGAAGGGTGGGGGAAAGGTGCTTTAAGATTTGATTTTATTTTGCATTATTGTACTCCAATTTGATATGTAAAAAAATCTTTTTTTTTTTTTTTTTCTTGAGTCTGCTTTGCCCTTGAAGATAACTGGTGAGTGATCTCTCCCTGTCCTTACCTTAATCTACATTAGAGTGTCTTTGGTGGGCATTTGGTCTCTTGCCAATGTCAGCCCTCCAGAGTGGAGAATAACCTGAATAGAGAGAAAATAAATGTATTCCTTAATATCCCGAAGCTGTATGCAACGTAATGATTCACTAGACTGGGACTACAAGCAAAGGTCCCTCCTCACATATCCCTGGTACACTGAAAGTCATGGAGGACTTAAAACATGGAGGATGTTCTGGGACTTGTTACACATGATCTAAAAAACACTTGGCCCTCAGAGGATGCAGTCTGAAAGGTTTCCTATTATCACGTATCTCATGTCCTCCCTCAACTGGGACCTCAGCACAGAATTCAACCACAGGAAAACAAACATGAACGTTCACCATAAGAAACAGTGAAGAGAAATTGCATGCATGTGTGGGGAAAAAACCTTTAAAAAGTTCCAGAAGAAAAAGCTGATGCTGAAATGTAAGGCCCCAAATTCCATTCCATTGCAGCTGGATTTACAATTTCTTTCTTAATCCGTAAAACAAACACTAACCTTGATAGCTGAGGATTATTCTACTCAAATGCAGATATTGGTCACAAAATTCAGGCTGAAATTTGCCAGGGGAACAAAATCACCATTTCATTAGAACTGCACATGTCATGAATGCCCTCTTCAAAGGAAGCATTGAAACTTTTTTCTGCCTGTTGACTAAAATACACTAGAGAATGTCTGCTCACCATTGCTATAATACCCACAAGGATATCTTGATATGACCTCCTAGAGTACCTTATTGTGTAAATAGCCTTGAATGTCTCATTCTAATTTTACAGTCTTATGAATAAAACAAATCTGTATAAGATAATTTTAGGACAACTAGCCTGTTTCAGCCTTTTTATTTTTTTTTTTTTTTTTACTATCATGTCTTCAGCACAAAACTTCAATACATTGTCATTTTCCTCTTCTCTGAATAACATTTGTTTCAAAAAGAAAACATGAGATTATAAAAATTAGTAGTGAAATGAACTCAGGCCAGTGGAGAGGGTTACTCTGACCATAATATTCATATTCTCATCACACACAGATTAGAGATTTGTAAGGTGACATCTATTTAAGGTGACATCTATTTGTAAGGTGACATCTGCCTCATTAGTACAAGGAAAGTCAAGAACTTTGCAATGTGCTGAGTGCAGAATGCCTTCACCTGACACTGTCAGCTCCTAGGGGGACCCAGGCAACCTGTGGATGGAGCTGGATCAACTGGTGTTTTCAACCCTGAGCCTAGACAATGAGATGAGGTGAAAGAGGAGATATAGCAAGGGGACAAGTGAGACTGCAACAGTTTGCAACAGCTGGTTTGGAAGTAGCTGTGCTGCTTCGGTCAGTCTCCAGCAAGGCTTTCTGGAATTGGATAGAGAGTGGCAGCAATGTAGCGTTGTCTGTGGTACTTTAATATGTCATGTGTGATTTCAAGGAAGGCAAACCAGGGATGTTTGGCTTGACATACAATACACTAGCACAGTAATTTCTCCTATGACATGATTTGTACAATTCTAAAACAGTCTTGGGAATGGTGCAAAAGGCAAGCATGGGTAATTTAATCTGAAGAGAGCATGACAAGCAATGAGCATGCACTAAGATTATGGAAAAGCATAAGCCACAAAATCAGCCAAAAGAAAAAACTTCCTTTTTAATTACAGACTTGCACATAACAGTGCACATATATTGTTACACTGATTTTTGTAAGAGTTTTGAACTTCTAACCAAAATTTTAACTTTGCCTTTACAGAGAGCGAATTTGTTTTCTTTTTCAAATTGATTTTATGTGAAATGTGAGTACAGGCAACTCTAGAAAACACGATGTACATTTTTCAGTATCAATATTGATAAATAGGACAGCCAGAGTCCTTTCTCTAGGTCTGTGGCAGAATTTGATTGTCTCCATACTGCTAAATGCTTTTAGTCTCTCTCCAAACAAAGCTGGATGAATAAAAATGGCTGTTGGAAATGGTCCATAGCCTATAGCCATCACCAGCTCTCTGGTTTGCTTCTTACCATGTCTCAGAGCTGAGACAGAGACTACTCTGGTAGTTCAAGTACTGATAACCAAATAACTCAAGAAGCTCTCTGACACCTTTTAATAACCACAAGAGGCTGTGAGCTCAGCATTCCCAAATCCACAATCAGTACTACCATGCTGAAGCTTTCTGAAGTCACTGCTGTCAAGTATAACATTATTAATCCCAAGACTATGGCCTTACCAGTCTCCTGTGTTTGGATTGGATAGAAGTAGATGCACTTCCTGATGGTTGTTATCCTTTGTCCTTTTTCCAGGTCACAGGAAGAGAAGACAGCCACCAGTCACCACTTCAGGAATTTCCCTTTTGTCACATCATGCCCCTGTCTTTTAAACACTACCCTATTCCATCAGTGATGTTGCTCCCACACAACTATTTTTCACAGAAAGCATACTTGTCATCATAACATTGAATGAAAATAGGCCATGCCTCATAATTATATGAATCAGAGAAAACTGAGTGCAGAAGTCTTCTCAAGTATTAACCAAAGAACATGAATAGGAAGCATCCCTACTCTTAGAAATAAGGTTCATTATGCAGTCACAATGGAATTAAGAGACATTTTCTGAGATTAGTATTTTTGTGCATAAGGAGCAGTAGCTTTCAAGACAAAGTGTCCATGTGAATGGATCTGATGCCAAGGCTTATTTTCAGTCACCTCAAGCAATTGGCTTGTAAAAGCTACATGGCACACAAACTATTAATGGGGACAGAAATGGCTTGCTGATTGTGTGACTGGCTGGGGCAGATGGCTCAGCAGAGACCTCATGAAAATGAGATTTCATTACGTGTAAAGGTCATCTACATATTGCTTCAAAGACTTATCTGGAGAAGGATCCAGAACGTCAAGGGTTTCCTAGAAGCAAATCCAGACTTCTCAATTCACAGTCTACTAACCACAGAGTGATGTTATATATTCTTGAAAAGGTTTCCAGGTCCTACTGCATCAGGAATTATTGGTATCAGATATAAAGATCTACTTCTTTTTAAAAGTTGAACTGAAATAAAAGGATAAAGAGATGAAGAAAAACAATAAAGAAATTAACTGAATATTTTTAACTGGATGGAAGGTTTAGTCTCAGTTTGGGGACATGGTCTTCTCATGGGTTGACCCTGGCACAATGCCAGTACCCCCATGAAAACACACTTCCCAGAATGGCTACTGTGAGATGTGACCCAAAATACAGCAAAGCAGGCTCCATCATCTCAGGGGTAAAGGAATACAGCTTTATTACATCTACTATAAACACAAAAGGAAAAGAAAGAAAAAAAAACATACACACACAATGTCTACAATGGAAGTTTTCAAAACCACTTCTCCTCCCCCCACCTTCTCCCATCAACACCATGAGTCAAAGCTTTACCTTCCCAATCCAGTAACCACCCCTCGAACACTCAATTCTCTGCCCAGTACCATCTCTCACTCTACCACCTCCCAGTTCATCAGGAGAGAGGAGTCTCCCTCTTGCACCACAGGCCTCCCCCCGGAAGCAC
>VZRH01002089.1:318889-383721 GCA_013397555.1 Urocynchramus pylzowi
ACCCCCTCCCCCACCCAGCCGGAGCTGGGCAAGGGAGGTTAGGTCTGATCCCTCGCTGGACCCAAAGAGGAAGTTCCCCTGGGAATGCTCTGCTTTTAACCCCTGTGTGTTTTCAAGGCGTGTCCAGGTTCCTAGTGGCCACCCCAGGTGCCAATATTCACCTCTGGCCACTGATTGGTTTGACCATCACCTTCCCAAGAAACTTCCTTCCTCGTCAAGCCACCACAGGTCTCATTTAGCTTTAAAGAATTTTTTCAGCCAAATCTAATTAGAAGAGAATTTATATTGTTGGCATTTGCACAGAAATCTTGTAGTATTTAGCCATCAGACAATTATTTTCTCATCTGGTTTATATTTGGGATTTGAGGAGGGACACATACAGCCTCTGCTGGTGGTGTTTTATATTGTAAAATCTTTCTTGGTCCCTATATTTAGAAGCAATTTTCATCAGCTTGTTTTAAGAACTTTCTAGTATGCATTGTTATCAAGAATAAGCTGTGGAATATTTGAGAGCTACTTCACTTGTGTGCTGAACATAAGGAAACACCTGTAGCAGTATACAGAAAGATGGATGTTATACCACAAGCCCTTTAAAAAACCACAGGGCTTTCTTTCACTGCTGTGAAATGCCTGAAACAGGAATCCTCTGGCTCTGACCAGCTGGCAGTACGAAGCAAGGTTTTGGGGTTACTAAAAAAGATAAAAAACTGTTGCTCAACTATAAACCAAGAACAATTTTTGTACCTGCCTCAACTCACCAATGTCTGGAAGAAAGTTCTGAAATATATATATGTAACTGGACAACCAAAATATTTTGCATGGAAATTCATGTTGTCTTCCCAAACCCTTCATAACCAGTTTAAAGGTAGCAAGTGAGCATACATGCAATGACTCTCTTCACCCCTGACTGGTATAACATAATACATGCCTTGATATGGCACTTCAGTTTCATACTTTGGAGATATAAAAGCAAATTATCTAACCTTTCTATGATCTATCTTTTGGATGTAAAGCCTCCACCAGATGGTGCCAGAAGTCCATAAGAGAAGCCTCAGTAGGCCTTACTTGGGTATCCAAGGTGGTCAGCAGAGCCCCTCCTTACTGTGCAAACTCAAGTATGCATATTCCTTCAAGAACATGAACTCTTGAGAAGAAAATGAACTGTATAAAAAATTTTAAAAATTAGAATAACAAATTTATCAAAATCAAAGAGAGCACTCTGAAATAGGCAGGCTGAACGGGACATGCAGGACTGAGCTTCAATATATGACATATTACTATGTTGTATGAGTGGTATATCTGATACATAACCAGGGCATAGAAGCTGATTTGAACCCATTCAATTTGTATTTTAATTATTATGGTAATTTCAATATTTTCAAGTTAATACACTAGTAGTCTTTTTCTATTTTTTTTTTAAATTATTTCTACTCCACAACTTTGTGTGCTACAACATACTCCTAAGGCTTCCTTCTTCACTGAAAGGCACTTCTGTCCTAAGCTCCCAGACACAGAAGCTGATACTTCACTTACCAAGAAATTTAAGTATTGAGAAAAATTATTGTTCACCATTATTCAATCAACATGCACCTTTCCTGTTCCAGCTATGCTGCCTGAAGACTTTATAATGTTGTTGTTAGCCCTATGTCAGCTACATGGCTTCCCTTGAAATCACACCTTCAAATCTGCCCATCAAGCATCAAGGATGAAGACTCTCCTATCTGCTTCAGTTCAAATAAGCCAGCTGGCAGAGATACTACATTGAAATAGCTTCAGCAATTCTGGCTTATCTTGACTGGAAAAAGTTAGTGAACCCTCTTAAGAGTTATTTTGTTTGAATAACAGAAGATATGGCAGGGATCCTGATGAGCAGTTTTAAGTAGTCTGACAGTGTACCTTCAGAATTGCAACTAGGAAAGGACATGAGATATGGAACTTGCAAAACTCACTGAACAAACACAATGTTAATCCAAGGGGGGAAAATAACAAGTTTTTCACAAAAAATAGTCCGATATTTATTAGTCCTACATTTAGTGATGAGGAAAAAAACAGCTTTCACTCTTGTGCTGAAGTTTCGGAGTTCAGAGTAGATGCTTTCTTTCTGTGCCCTTTCCTGAACTCATAGCACAAGCAAAAGAGTCAGGTTTCCCCTTTCTCAGGAACAGCCAAGGAGGGGTTTCCAAAGACTTAACAAAACTGAAGTCACTTGGCCACCATGTATCAGTCCAAAGTGCCAAGGAAAATAAGCCTTCCTCAGTCAAAAAGAATAGTTTCAAAGTTTGGGTTAAGTAGGGAGTAAATTTTCTCAAATTTGAGAAGAAAAGCCTCTAATATAATTAGTTGTCATACAGAAGTCAACAGCAGATGTTTCATTAGGAGTTTAATTGAGGGATTATAATCGATTTAAACAGATTTTTTATTATTATTATTTTAAACGAGCTAGATCACAATACTGCCTTCTATCCCTGGGAAGTAGTTTTTAATTTCTGATCTTGGGAGGTAGTTTTTAATTTCAAGAGTCTTTCAGGGTTACAAATAAAGATAAATTTAACACAAAATTAGAGCAATCTTGGTGAGCCCTTAAAGGATGAGGAAAGGCAGTTCTCACGACTTCTGGGGATAGATTTCAATTAAAGCTCCATTAACATTTCCAGAATCAGTTCAAACTGAGTTCAAGAGACCTTTTTAATAATAACTAATATGAATTTTTTTGGAGGTAGCTGAATTACAACTAGATAATCATATTATTCCAGATGACCAGTCCAGAATAGAACACATGTGAGTAGAAATTATGTTTTTCTTTTTATTGGTCCATGCTATCCCCCTGAGACAGAGGGACAGCTTGTCACCAATCCAGGGCGTGTGTTTTACACTGGATGGATAGACATTGGAAAAGTTAACTTTTTAAATACCTTGTTTTTTCTTCGCCCTATGCCTCTTTCCCTGAAACAGCATCAGGAAATATTTTTCTCTGCATCAGAGACATTTTTGTATAGTTGTGCAGAGAAGAATAATGTCAAGAAGCTGTTTCATCCATCCTTGCTCAACCCAAGTATTGTCTTAACTTCATATACTTACCAAGTGGTTTCCATTCTGATTTTTAGTCCAATGTCCTCCATTAGACCTCTCAGCTTCTTTAGTTTCAACTGAACATATTTTATCTTTTTGTTTTATATTAACTGTCCAAGATGCATTCATAGCAAATTATACAAGAGTGAATGGCTCCTTCTCAAAATAGTGTCCAATGAGGACTATAAATAATCATAAATGTTTATTTATGGAAAAACAGCAAGATGTGGGAAACTGGTTTACTCACAGAAATGTGCTATATCTTCATTATTCTATTTAATTTGTTCAAATTTTTAGGCAAATACTTTAGGAGTGAGTAATGATCAGCATATGCTACTAACTGATTAAAAATAACTACATTACATATATTAGACTTCCTTTAAGACCTTAAATGCAAGTATACTGCAAAAGAACAAAACATCATTGGACATAAATTCTGTGATTATTGGTAAAACATATTTTCCTACAGGGAAACTGTGAAGAGTGCACTACATAAGATGATATTTGATAATGATTTATTTGACTGGTTATAGCCCTCCTGCCCCCACCCCAAAAATTATGCGCAGGTTTGGTCAAATGTTTGAAATTTGACTTGAAGGCAAGAAAGAAAGAAAACATGATAGTCAGAAAAATTTTTTTAGAGGGGGAAGAGCTCTTTTTTTCCTAAGGTTTTTTTTTTTTCCTAGTTTTTAGTCTTTTCTGACTTTAGTGGGGATTCCACTTGCTTTACAAACAAGGAAAGGGGAAAAATATATATTTCCACAGGATTTTTTTCTCCTCTGGTGTTTCAGGAATGCAGTTGCACCTGGTTCTTTCCTGAATCTAGGTTTAAGGCTTTAGTATATTGGTAACCAAAGGGTACCATTAAGAGTTCTTCATTTTGTAATTAACATTGATCTTCCCTCACATTCCACTTATCAGATTTTTTTTTAAAATCAGTGTAAACACCAATACGTAAGGAACTGTGTCATGACCCTCCATGCCTGTTACTGCATGCCTTATTTCCTGTGAGATGTTGAAGGTAACCTCAGTAGCTGGGAATGATCTGACAAAAATCATTTGGAGGGATTTTGTGGGTTCCTTGTTTGTTTGCTTTTTCTGGTTAGTTGAGTTGAGTTGAGTTGAGTTTAGTTTAATTTAGTTGAGTTGAGTTGAGTTGAGTTGAATTGAGTTGAGTTTAGTTTAATTTTGTTTTGTTTTGTTTTGTTTTGTGCATGATTTTTACACTTTTGAGAAATCTTTGATTGCATTTAGATTTCAAAGGCCACCAACAGTGGAAAAATCAAAGCCATACCTGAATACTTCATCAGTCTATTCTTCTAGAAGGTTTTTTATTACTTTTCTTACATCCATCTTATAGCAATGAATTTGCAGATTATTCATATTTTATGCTGGTTTTTGAGTTTAATTAGATACCCTTGAAATTATCCAAGAATTTAATAAACTATGTGGAAAAGCAATAACTCTTATTCTGAAATCTGTTGTTTTTAAACATTACAAATTTTTTTGACTGTGAGACTATCTAACAAAATAAATTTAATGATCACACTCTATGGGATATACAAAAAAGCATAGATTGAGTAAAAAAATTAGTGGTTTGCAGTTGGATTTATTACATGAAAAATATTCATATTACAGATTTTATTCTCACCTAGAAAAACAGACGCCAACTAAACAAAGATATAGACTTAAAGGTCTGAAGAGTATCATGAAGTCTTTCTTTTCACAATCCCAACCCTTACATTCAAGCATGGACATTGAATTCAAACACTGTAGAAGGAGACATTAGGACCAGGGCTTCTGTTTAGAAATGTTAAATTATAAACTATTGGTTATTACCTTGATTGCATTTTAAATTGTTCAAATATTAAAGACTATTCTAAACTGAGTCCTAAATAATGCTTATAAATTACTATATTTGTAAAGGACTTAGATAAGAACTTCTTGCATCTGAGCTCCATTACAAATTAAATATTTTTCAGAGGCAGACTAATTTAAAAATGTTTCAAGAAGATGTTGAAGTCTTATTTTTCTTCTGAATGTCTTTTCATTTTATCTCACTTAAGTCTTACAATAGGAATTATATGACCAGCTTCTGACACTGATATAACTACCCAATGGGTAATAAGTTTACCTATGAGCAGTGGCTAAAATTCAGCATTCTTTCCAAAGAGCTTTCAGTTTTAGAAAATGGGGCCTGAATATTCAACAGAAAAGGCTATATTTTCGTGTTCATTATCTGCTGCACTTGACTGTACGGGAGACTAAACAGTATGAACACCTTCCTGATCTCAGTGAAAACTGATGAAGAAATGTTTACTGATATCAAAAATGCTGGGGTGTAATCTTTAAATGCTCTAATTCTTTTAATCTCTGCGTAGATACACTAAATTATCTACCAGATTGCTTATGGGTGAGCAGCTACACAGTTTGTTTATTATGACAACTCAGATTGTTTAAATATTCTTTAAATACAGATTTATGTGTCCTTTTTTATTTTTTTCTGCACCAGTGTTAAAAGATGTTTAAAATTGATTCAGTAATAATTTAAATAGAAGAAAAAGCAATAGAAAAAGGAACATACATCTTCTGCCACTTTGTCAAAATTCACATAGATTACATTTTATAGGTTGCATTCTATAACCTTGTATATCACCTTGCTCATTGATTAGAACAGTTTTGCTGAATAAGGTGTTCTTTACTGTGCATGAGTGAATGTTTAATGAATTTGAAAATCCAATTTTTTGTTGTTTAAGCTTCCAGTTAGTCCAGCTTTAGCCTATAAATTGTTTTAATTTCTCAGATTTAAAGTTGAGTTCTCTGGAAAAAAAAATCTTATATCAATATTTATCTCTTAAATGAAAAAATAAATTAGTATTCAATTTTTGATGAAATAACAAAACAAAAAAAACCTCTAAAATAAAATGTTTCTTCTTTGATATATTTATATAGTCTGGGTTAAATCTGAGTCTAGATCCAAAGTTCTTAGCAATTTCTTGAATTATTTTAATTGGTAACCTTGAGCTTTGGATTGGACATTGTGAAAGCCTTGGAATGGTTTGTTTGAAGACTGCCTAAAGCAGAATTAAAATAGATCTCTATTCAATTCTATTTCAAAAAATCACACACATCTTAATAAATGCTGAATTTTTGTGCAATATAATTCACTTTTTGAACATACAGCCACTGCAGGTTCAATGTTTTTGACAGTAGAGATACACAATACATTGTACAAGATTGAATTTGTAGTTTCATTCAAGATCCATTTCAAACCTAAGTAGCCAGTAGAGGTTGCTCCAAGCTATTTCAAAACACAAGGAATGATTAGTTTCACTAAGGATTTGAAAAACAGATGTGAGATTCCAAATATATATATTCAGGTAAATGTGGCTTAGTTTATTCTGACAACAATTAGATACACAGCAAAACCCTGCAAACTGTTCATTACATATATGCATTTATATACATATAAAATAGATGTTAAATAGTTAGACCTAGATTCCCTCAAACAGATCTTAAGTTTCCCATTCACTGCAGTGCATTACTCTGACTGGTTGTCATTCTCCTGCTGTGGCTAAGGGACCATCCAAATCACATTCCACAAGGAAAGTCATGGAAGAGATACATCAACAGCTTAAAAATTAGTTCTTCTGGCAGATATTGGTATGTTTTTTGGCTTGTCAATTGGTAATGATTTTCCATGAATAGCAATAAACACTCCTCACCACCATCTCAGACAGTGAGGACTAGAAGTGCCTTTTCCATGTAGGCTTTTTTTGCTTTATATTCTACAGATGTGCCATTAAAGGAGTCTTAACAGTAGCTCTAGACTTTGGCACTCATTCCTGCAGCCGCATGATCTGTCATTTATTACTTTATTTTTTCACATTTACATTAATTTACTACATTAATTTTTCCACACATCTCTTGTCTGAATTCTTGTGTCTTTTTTCAATGACAGCATGCACAAACAGCACTTTGTCATACGGCCCTGTAGTGAAAAAGAGCTGTTTTCTGTGAACAAGTATACGTTTGCTTTATTCAAGAACGTGAAAGGATCTAGTGAGCTAATGGAGCAAATCCTGTTCCTTGAATTAAGTAGTATATATCAGATGTGAGATCCAGGAATTTAGCTGGAAAATCCAAATGTAAATTCTGTCATGGATTCACATGAGATGCCAATTTTATAGCTACTTCTATATAAATGCTCAAAGTCTAAATACCAAGATGGATGTACTAGGATGTCTACTTTTAAGTGATAGAACAGATGCCTCAGAAATTTGATGGAAAGAGGACAATTTATAGACCACTGTAATACTAGTGTATAAATGAGAAAGCACTAAAAACAAAGATTTTGCCAGAGGAGGAATAATGCTGTACTTAAACACAGCTTAAAGTCATTAAAAAATTAGCACAAACAATAGATTTTGATCTAACATTTATAACTACTTTCAGAGACAAATATTCAAAGAATGCATACAGGCAGAAGAAATTCTGGAAGCAGACCTGATTAGCAGCCAATCAACCAGACTCTGACAGACCTTCTATCTGTAGGGTATTACTATAAAAAGCATATCTGTAGCAGCAATTGTAACATACAGATACTGCAAGTTTCTAGGAAAATTAAGTTACTCCACCCAGCAAGAAATCACTAAAGTAACATCAGTTTTTCAAAGATCATCAAAATATGTGAGCGCTAAAAGAAAATCCAAAGGAGCAGTTGAAAGAATGAAACAGCTGAGCCAGTATGGAGTTTGTTCATCTCAAGGTAAATGTCTATTCCTTATGAAGAAGTATATGGTAATGCAATGAAGAAGTTGTGGTAAAGTTAAGCTTTAGGGTAGAGGAAACTATGAGAAGTAAAAAAAACCCAAAAAACAAAAAACCAAAAAACCCAACCAAAACAAACAAAAAAACCCAAAACAAAAACAAAACCAAAAAACCAACCAAACAAAAAACCCAATAAAGAAAATTAAACACAAACCTTCAAAATTCAGAACTATTTTCTAAATGAAGATGATAAAAAACAAAAACAAAAATCAAAAATGAACCAAAACCTTTGGCAAGTTAAACATAAACCCCAAGTCAGGTCAAAAAAGAGTTTTGCGGAACATTTTACTAGAGGCAAAAGAGTTGGGATAATGTGGTTCCTTAAACACAGAGGAAAAAAATCTAGGGTGTACAAAAAGATCTGATTTTGAATTTACAATTAATGAAATGAAGGAGCTGAAGGTACAGAGAAATTGCTAATTTTTCTAATGGAGATATTTTATATGCTGTTACAGGGAATCAGTGAGACTTGTATTATTGTACCTGCTCATAAACAATAATGAAAAGGAGATACATGGTAATGTTCTACTAATATTAGTCAGTAATACTTTACTGATGACACAGGACCAAGAAGAATCCAGAAAAATATATGGAAGAAAAATATGCCAAGGGCTTACTGCACACAAGTTGCAGATAAAAACTAGAGTTGAAGAAGTCCCTAAAAACCCAGCCTTCTACAATGCCACTATTTTAAACCTTTTGTTTTGCTTGCATGTGGATTTAGAAGAATTCAGCATGTGACTACCTTTTGGCAGAGGATACTGTATTAGGTGGGCAGCTGCCCTAGGACCTTGGATGTTATTCCTGTTCTGCAGAAAGGACTGACTGGAGGAGGGGAAAGACACACTAACACCAAAGCTTACAAAATAAAATTTACCTGCATGGTCACCAATGTCAGATGATGTTCTCAAAAGGTCATGGTATTGTTGAGAAAACGGTTCTGGAGTCATTTTGAAGTTGCTTGCTCTTTAGGAATTGTGAATATAAACATGAACTCTGTAGAACTCAGCATTAAAATCTGGTATCTTGGAAATGCTCATTTACTTGTGCTGCTAAAATGAGGAATCACTGTTCATGATACTTATTAGTTTTAGACTTTCCTTCCCTGTCTCAAGTGGACAATGGATAGCTGCTCATACTTGTAAATCAGTTTTAATTGTGTCTTTCTAAGATGAACAACAATGTCTGCGAAGTCTGTGCAGAATGAAAATGTGCAAAGTCCCCCTTATGCTGAGGAAATTTCTGATACTACAAAACCAAGGAAATATGTTGTTAACACTTTTAGAATTTGTGAAAAGTACCTTGTCCCACTTGATTTACTGCTAACTGCATAACTTTAATAGCTGCAGATGTTCTTATGTTTCATTGTTCAATTTTTATGACTGTTGAGATTTGAAAGACTGCAAAGCAGCTTCAAGAATTTAATGTATTATTACAAGTCCTGAGAAAAACTGTTTATTTAAAAAAAATATAAATCAGAAGCTCTATTAAATTATCACTCATTTGATAAATTCTGTATTAGGCAAAACTATCTAAACATAATTGATCTTCACTGTTTCAAGGTGAATAATTCAGGCCATTTAAACTCTCTGAGAGTCTGGTACCAAGAAAATATCCTTTTGGAGACATTTAGAGGAAGGTAACTGTAAGGAGTGGTCTTTCTCACTCTCTCCTTCTGTCAGTAACTCTTGGAACAGAAACATTACAGAAATATAATTTCAGGGAAGACTGGTTTTCAGACTACTAAAGTCAAGGGACTGGACTGGTGAGAAGATTGATTTTGAGGGGATAAAGAAATGGGATTAATTGAAGTGTCAGGCCCAAACTATTTCCTTAGGAGTCGAAGGGCAGACTTGCTGTTATACTTTAAGGCTTGAATATCTAGATTGTGCTACTGGTTTCTGTATTAAGCCTCTTGTACTGCCTATAGTAGCAGTCATCCATGTCTTCTGAGTCAAACATTGTCTCTAAGAAGCTCTAAACAAATCTGGTTTGCTTTTTCATTTCTATGCTGTTCCACCATGAACAGCAGACTTCCATTGCAACCTATGTATGTCAAATATTGTATGATCTGATTCATTAGTAATATTTGAGACTTTTGAAAAAACTCAGCTACTGAAATGCAAATAGTATTGATTTTACAAGGATCATCTACCTGTCATGACATAACCAAAAGATATATATTGAAGTAAATTTTCAAAAATTTCTATAAAATATCTAGATTTTAAGGAGATAACTTATAACTGGAAAGTGTATTTAATGTCTATTTTCAAAATTCTTACTCACTGTAGAGATTCAGGTATTTACATTTTTATTAACATGTGAAATTCAGTATTAAGGTATGCATGATGCACATGGGATCCAGGAGGGTGGTCTCACTATGGATAGTCCTCTGGAAACATCATCCCCATATTCAATGACGTTCAAAAATGCAAACTTAAATTTTTAGGAAACAAAGGAAAACAAACCAGAAAATATCATCATGCCAGAGAACAAAGCTATAGTGTACCTATGTCTTGAGTAATGCACACTCAAGTGTATATTTGTAGTAACAAAGGAGGAAAAATATTCATCTAGAACTTTGGAAACTGCAGGTAATTTCCAATAACAGATAGAGGTATGAATGCCTTCTGCAGATTTCACATGTAGAAGGACTGTCTGTTTTAAAAAACACATGACTCAAGAAGAATAATCATGAAGGCTGAAGAGAAAAAGAATTATTGTCTTAAAAGATCAGGAATCAAATTTAACTGAAACATAAAGAGTACCTTTTCAAATGTCACTTAACTAACTGAGGTACTCCTGGCCACAGAATGTGGTGGAAGCTAAAAATATCAAGAAAGGGATTAGATAAATTTGTGAAGGTTAGGCCCACTGGGAAATATTAAACTTGTTAGTTCAGATCCAGTCTCTGTCTCAGGAAGTCACTATTTTGCTAATTGCCAGAAGCTGGGTGTACAGGGAAAAGACTACTCCTTTCTTGCCCTCTATTTAGGAAATAATTTCTCTATTCCAGAAAAAAAATTCTGATTAAATGTAGAGGAAACAGAAAAGCACCTTGCATCTGAATGTGCCAACAGATTGGGCTGTTGTATGACTCTGTATTTCAAAGCATTTGTGTTAGTGAAGTATCAGAATTTCAACTTTCTTTTCTCAAAAGCATTCATAAGATAAGAAAACATTTATTTCTGTCTAGGTCTAGCCTGGATGCATAACTAGTTACCATAGCACTGGGAGCAATCATTTATGTTTGCAGATGAGCTATGGGGTAGCAAATGCTTTCTCATCTCTAATTTATGGCTGCAAATTATTATGATTACTTTGCCATTTGTTTATGCTGTTTGGCATTTTGGGGTTTTTTAATGGCAGGAGTGGATGTTTGTCCTTGATGCCATATTATTATTGGCAGAGATGATTCATAACACATGCTGTTCACAATAATGGTCTCATTCTGTGGTCTCAAAAACTGGTATCAGATTTGCTGGGTTTGTACTGTTATTTGTTTTTTAAAATATACTTTCCTGTATAAGGACCTTGTATTTCTCCATCTGCCCTGTTTCTCCAGCTAGTCTGGCCAAGTGCTGGAAGGCTATAAAATTCTATCTTTTCTTTCAAATGATAAACTCTGTGCTATTAATCTCTCTCCACACTGTTTAGTGATTTAGAAAACATTGTGGAGTCTATTTTCTTCTGAAGTTTCCATCTGATCCTGTAGAGACAGTCACAACCATGTAATCATCAGACCAACTCCCTTTGTCTTCTCCAAAGTAGTAATTTCCTCTTCTGACAAGAGGAGAGAGGAAGTCACAATATTTCCATCACTGTCACTTCAATGATGAGAACCAGTTTCCTGAATGCCAGAACATTTTTGCCCTGTGATTGGAGAAGCTCTGCTTATAGTTTACACCCTTCCCTTGCTGGGAAATTTACTTGGAGTGATTAAACTGAGCTCTGGATCAGTTGCCTCCTGGTAACTTTTGTTTCCAACCCTTCCATTCATATTAGTCTCTCAGATGGAGGAGCTGGCCTGGGTGGATAGGCAGGAGGTAGTCCAGTCTTCAGTATCCACACTTCCCCTGCACTGGAAGAGAAGCATCCAGGGAGGTGGGTGAGGACTTTTGTCCTTGGTCCTCCAACACCTCTCTCTCTATAGCAACATCAACAATTTAGAGCAAGTACTAAGCCAGATCCAAAGCTCTCCTGGTCCTCAGCAGTACAGAGTTAATTTTGTTAAAATCTTTCCTTTCCTGAGCTTCTTTGTGGTCTCCATTACTATTAGAATGAGTAGAACTTGCCTCTGTCTTTGACAAAGCAGAGAGGTACAGCTTAGGAAATACACTCTTTGCATTGCTTACAGTGAGTAGGTAGAAAGAAGCACCATTTGGACCTGGATCATCTTCCTTGCTTTAGATCCATGCTTTGAGACACAGCACGCCCTGAAACTGCCTATTTCTTTGCTTGTGGAGACAAGCTGGGACATGGGGTGAATCTCCCTGAGGGAGGAGAGTTTCATGGCTCACCTTAGCTTGCTTATCAGTGACTGCTGTCAAATGAGCAAGCCTTTTTCCCCCTCTGTAATGCTTCATGTTTGCCCCACACTTTTCCTTTGGCTGGTGATTTGTCTGAACAACAGTGACCCAGTCTCTGGACAATAAGTGGCAGAAGAGCACATATATCATTTTTCAGGGCTAGCTTCATACTAATTTGGTTTCTGGAACCAGCTTAAAAGGTCCACCAAATGTCTGTACCAGATCAAAGAAACTGGTGGGAGAACACTCAGGGATAAAGAGGAGGACTCAATTTCAGCAACAGATGGTATTTAGACTTTTCTGTACCATCTTTCTCCATACACGATGGTTTCAATTACAGTGAATAATGGTTGATGTGGAATACACTGGCCTCATCAGGCTTATAAATAAGCTTTTCACTATAGACACCTTCCCAGCTTCATGCACAGTTTAGTCCAAAAAACTCTGGTGCTGGAGAAAGGCTCCACAGAGTGGTTACCTCCCAGGCTGAGCTGGTGAAGAGAGATGAGGAAATGAAGATTTAGATTTGGATGCCATCAGACTCACCATTCTCAAGGAAAGGGAAAGGGAAAGGAATAAAAAATGGATCTCTGTAAAGTTTCCTCTTTATGAGTAGCTAGAGCTGTCTGTTTAGCTTTGCCATTTAAGCAGGTGGTCTCAAATGTTGATTTCTCTGCTCTGTGAGAAACAGCAATTCACTGACATTTTTGCTTTTACAATTATTTTTGAGCTATTAAAAAGTCAGGTTCAGATAAAGGTTCAAAGATTTGAAAAGAGATGACGTTTTCCACTAAGAGTTGTACAAGAAACTGTGAAGAGTATGTGAAATCACAATGTCATATGGATTTGCTTAGACTAGAAGAATAATAATTCACATGTACACTTTATAGTCTGTGTGCTAAAGCTCAGCACAGCCTTCCTTTAAATCCTGACATGTGTTTTTTTCCTAGCAGAACAGAACAGAACCTAAATACTTGGTAAGTGGTGTAATGCAGTGGTAAAATGATAAAACTCATATTCAGCTAAAATTGTTCTTTACTGCCCTCTTGTTTCTTTTGGCTCAAGTAAGGAGAACAAAGGAAAAAATGGAAAAGAAAATCTTAATGAAAATAGGGAATGGTGGTGCCAGACAGAGGATGTGACCTGTCAGAACACTGATCTCAGGAGATTACTCTAGGAATCCCAGCCAGGTTGGCAGCTACTGTTTGCAGCTTCTTGCTCCAACATCACACAGAGGTTCCTAAAGACGAGCAGTCAGGGATTTTCTTCACTGAGTTTTAACTGACAGGATCCTAGGTCCTTTCAAGCAAAATGTGTTTTCCAACAGATTCCAGGCACAATCTTATTTTCTTTTCTAGCACATGGTGTATCATTGACAAAGACTGAAAGGATTTTGGTTTAATTTAGCTTAAGCAATGCATGTCTGCCTGGTGTGTATTATTGTACAAATGCCATAGCTACTTCAAACTGGATTGGGCAAAAGTTTTGAGGAAAAGTCTAAGGCCTGGCAGAAGTATGTGAAATTAAAAACTGTTCTAAAACCTGAAGAAGTCATAGTGATTTTGTTAGGCTGTTGTTCAGACCTTAAAAGACTAACCTGGTCTTTTCCACCATTAAGTGGAGGTGTATAAAAGAAGAGGGATGCAAAGGTGGTAGCATTCTCTTGTTAGCATGGTTTCACATTGCAAATGAGCTTCAGGGCTCAGGACACATTTATAATCCTGTGAAGCCCTATTCACTGTAGACTGGACTCTGCCCCTTAGAGATGCCATGCTAGGTCTAAACTTGCAAAACATATATTCTCCCAGATATTGATAATACTTCCATAGTTAAAGGCTGTCATGAAGTGTGTGTCTGTTCTCCCCTACTCTGAATGTTGCTTCCAACAAAATCAAGTTTCTGTAGAGCAGTTCAAAAAACTACTTAAGCACCTGTTCCAAAGTTACCATTTAGGTCCTCAGGCCTTTATGAATCATCCAGCCACTTAAGAAAACTGGGAGCAGAGATATTTTGAGGGAAATAGTATCAATGAGGAAATTTGTTTAAAATTCTGGAAAATAGATTTTTCCCATTCCTTTGTTAAGAATAATATAGCTGTCCTCCTGAGACTACTAAGTATCAAAGAGAGACAGTCTTGCACTGAATTTTGCAACAAAATGCCCTGAGCTGTTCTGGTCTGGAAACTGAGCAGAAATCTCCTGAAAATGGAAGTCATTCTCCTATGTCTGAATACAGACAGACTTAAAAAGACTAATGACTTAAATTGACAATAGAGTGGGATGTATTTATCTATGCAATGGTTTTAGAGAAGAATAATTTCCATATAGATTAGGGATTAATAAACCAAAAACCACTAAATAAATATAATTATTTTTAACCTCAAAAGTGGTAATATGGGTCACTCAATATTATGTGTAACTTTAAATGGTTTTTGCATTTACACCTTCTATTTCATTTGGCCCATCAATTGTCACACACAAAATTTATTCATTGTATATAAAGTAGTCTGAAATTACATTCACTTATCTTTGAAAGAATAAAAAGTATTGTATATTATCAGTAGTTTAAAGAAATGGCATGTGTTTGGTGGTTTGTTTGTTTTTTTTTTTAAAGTATTGAAACAGGTAAGTGTAACTGTGGCTATGGGGAAGGAGAGGAGACATATTGGGCTAAGCTATGTAGCAGCAACTGTCTGTAGGTCCAGATCAACATTTAAGCCTCTGCTTCAGTCCCCCTCAACTCCACCACAAGCAGCTAAGCTGTCCCTTCCCCACTGTAAAAGAAAACCACTTGGTACTGTTAGCTTTGGAGAGAAAACCTTTGACCAACGTTACTCTTTTGATAGATTTCATTCTTTGGGGAAAGAAGAAAAAGAAAGTAATTAAATTAGCAAGTTGGCCAGCTGCAGTGGAAAGGAAATAATGATGGGCTGTGCCCAAGATAGAACAACACACCTATTTAATCTGTGCCTATTTTTGAACTGTCATTTACTTTGATTTATAACTATGGTTTTGAAAAATTTTAATGACAAGAACGTAGCTTGCTCCAAGATTTGAAACAACACAAATGTCAAAACCAATAAATATCACACTTTTAATTCAGACAATAAACCAAGCGCAGCAAGAAAGAGCCTTAATTTTTTGATCTGTTTAAACTGTTTCTGAAAGGCTTTAAGGGAAGGGGCAGTCTTCACTAAACAGCCATCCTCTGGCCCATGATGTCATTGTTCAATGGACCCCATCGGGAGAATACCCTATTTGTTTTTTACATATACATCAATTCAAGCATACTGGGACATGTGTTTAAGTTTATACCAAAACCAGTAGCCAGACTTCTTGGCAAATATGGTAAGCTTACACACAGTATGCCTGAACCAGATCCACTATGAGAAAGTGTCCTAAAGAATCTTCATCTTTGAAGACCTTTGAAATCAGGAAAAGGAATAGACAGAGTATTTTTTACATTAAGCTCACTGGATCAGATGTACTATCCTACACATAAGTGACTATTGCCTCCTGTTATTTAAAGAGCAGATGCTATTAAAAAAAGTTTAGGTGATGTCTATTTAACTGTTACTGGGCAAATAGGCATAGGTGTCAACAGACACTGTCTTGGTAAAATCGACAATCTACTGGTAAAATAGGCACTCTAGGTAAAAAAGAGCAAGCCAAGTTAAATTAACAGCCCCTTTCATTACCACAGTTGTTGAAGCAAACCTCTTTGTGTTACTGGAATGTTTGCATAAGTTTTATTACTTTCCCATTTCCAGACAGCACTCCAACCTGAGCTGAAGAAATACCACAAGAAAATCTGCTGTTACTGAATTTCCAGATGCTTGTATCAGGTTGGCCTGTGAATTGCAGTGTATGCCCCAGACCTCTTCCCTCCTTTTCTCTTTACAACCCTCATGATCCTGGTAGACAGCCAACTTCCAGATGTGCTAAGCAGCATGGATATCAACTTCATACAGCTGCACTCTCCTTTTTCTATGACCTAGCAGGGGAGAGGCAAGGAAGACTAAGTGGCTGTGTGGTAAAAAGATGGTAGATATTGATCTTCTTTTATCTTCCACATTACACACACACACACACACACACACACACAGAGACACATGCACACAGACTCACAGAAGTTTCCAGATTTAAGACTAAGTAGACAGAGAAATGTTGCTGGAATGAGAAGAGCTTCATGACATATTAGAGATGAAAAATGTAGCTCCCAGAAAAGGGGTCAGAATAGGTGATGGAAACCATAGCTCAAACATCAGGGCAGAGCAGCTTCTTATAGGCTGGTTAAAACAAGCAGTTTGGGAACTGGTTTTGGTTTCAAAAACCATGCCACTTAGCTCCTCCATCTCAGCCTTTCCAGGATTAAATTCCTCTTTCCAGAGGAAAACTGTGTAACGGTAACAATTATCATGGACAGCAGGGTCAAGACTGCAGTTTATCCCCAGTGAGGCTAAGGATAGGAGATTGTTATTTGGCTCCAAAGGAAAGGGATGTTTTCCCTGCTGAGGCCTCCGTGCATCACTGCTTAGACATTTTCTTTAAGGGTCACCATCTTGCTATCTTGCTGTTTGCACATGTGAGACAAAGCAAGGTTCATGTATGCTGCAGCAAGAGGTGGCAAAATCTGCAGTGTTCTATGATGAGAGAGTGATGGTTCTACTATTTCTTAGTGCCTCAACTAATCCACTATTGCCAAGGACAGATCCCAAGACCAGCATCACCTGTGTTCTCTTTTCCAAGCATTTTAGTTATAGTAAGATTAGATTTTGTATGCCTGAAGGATAGTGAGACAATATTTCTTTCTGCTGTAACCTCTCCAGAGAATGGGAAACTCTCCAGAGAGTGGGTGGGCAGAATTGTTCCCTGTTCTTCCTTTTTTAAATACTAGTACTTTGATTTAGATTATTTCTGGATATTTTAAAAGTAGAAGGATTCTGTTTAGTCTCCTCTAGAGATGCACATAATGCTGTAAGTGCCTAATCTATGGTCAAGAAACAACATCAAGCATACTCAACCTACAGACTTAGAGATATCATGTGGACGTGGATCATGTTTAAGTTAAAGCTGTGACACACTGTTGAATGAGTGTTGGGAAGCCCTGATTCCAGCTGTACAAAGATTGTTTCAGCGAGTGAATCCTCCGGTGGCACAAGTTGCTGCTCTCCAAAGGCTGCAGTGATACTGCTCGGGGTATAACTGTTACATTTCACAGCCCTCCCCACTGCACTGAGTCACCATCATGATTCAGAACAGCCCTGGTAAAGTGCCTGAAAAATCTCCTCTGCCCACCTGCACAGCTGCCTCAAGTTGTGCAAGCTTTAATTATCTGTCAACAAGTATTATTTAGAACTGTTGACAAATCACTAAAGGAATTGACTCTTCACTTAAAAAAAAAATAATAAAAGGGTATTCATACAGAACTTGGCACTTGCTCTTGTGTTATTTCAGGAGTTCCACTTCTAGTTCCAACTTAAAACCAAGAAAAGCAGAAGTGGAAATATTTTTTTACTAGTTGATCAAGAATTTTCAGACCTTGACATGGCTTTAGACTTGATCTATCTTGCCAAATTTGAGATGAAGGCTTAAACCTGTTTAAAAGTTTCCCAGGAATCAAAGACATCACGGTGCAGTAGTTAGAGAAATAAAAATGAAGGGAATTATCTGAATTATTTTTCAGACATCATCCTGGGATAGTTGTGCACACAGAAAAGCTCTGAAAAACTCTGTATCTCTGCTTCTAAATAGGTATACAGGAAATAATAGCTGCAATTATTCCTTGTATAATAAATACAGTACGTTAAAAAGATTATTTAACACTGACTGCTCCTTTAATACTATTATTTAGTAGTGCTCTGAAAGGCAATATAACAGTAGTCAAACAGCCAACAAAAGACGAGTTAAAGCTCAATTGCATCAAGCCCCAAATCCAGGTAAGCACTTAAACACATGCATAAGTTCAAGCAATAAGTATTAATGTCTCTCACATACATAATGTTATGCATATGCTTAAGTGCTTAACTGGACTGGAGCCTAAAGTCACAAAGGCAGAAAGGACGACAATGTTTAATTTTGCACCTTTGTCTAACATTCACTTTCTTACTCTTTACATTCATAAATTTTCTTCAAAATTACAGGAAAAAAAGTGTTCTGTTTCAATACAGAACTTGTGAGTTTGTGCATGTGCACGTGCATGTGTGTATATGCATGTCTGTGTCTGGAGCCTGTGAAACCTTTCTGAAATTCTCTCTGTCCTTCTGGACATAAATACTTTCCTATGGGTCAGATCTCCCACATGCTACTGCACTTAGTCGAATACCAAAATTTTTTATTAGAATTTCCCACCAAAAAGAGTGCACCATTGCATTGGCAAGACAATGTACAGCCCTACAGCTTCTAGGAGAGCAAAAGGACACAGGTTTGTTAGTGTGGTAATGTGTTTCCAGCAGGGCTTAGAGTACTCCTGGCACATATCACGGTTCTTAATGAAACTAATCACCCTTGAAATCACATTTGGATTCCCAGCAATCTTGGAGGGCACGTGGAAATTACAGAGGGCTCTTGACCATTAATCAGGGAACCATGGCAGCAGCTTGACATCATTACCACTAGGAAACCTAGATATAAATTTCTAATATTCTTAAGGTGAGGGTTATATTTAGAGCTACTATAAGTAGCATAAGTGTGTCTTTCATCCAAAAAAATACTGGATGTTACTTAAAATATACTTAAACAAAACTGGATTTTATTTTATTTTTTTTTACCAAAGTATGAAATTGTTATTCACAGGGCTTTTTGTTTCGAGTTTCCAAAACATCTTCAAGGATAAATGTGAATGTTCCAATAATGATGGAAGTGCCTCAAATATCTTAGAGTTCCAGTTTAATTTCACTAGAAATTAAATTGGAACTCTACGGAACTAACCTCTTTAGTTCTAACCTCTTTAGAGGTTTGTCCAAATTCCTCAGAATGAGTCAGATAGATCTTCAGGTAACAAATTTGTAGATACTGTAAAGGAGTCCTCATAGTCAGTTAGCTTCTCTTCTTTCAATGCCCTCTAGAATCTTTGTGTGCCTAAATCATATCACCCACAGGAAAAGGCCTTAATCTGAAAGCATCAGCATCTGGAAAACTCATTTAATCTCTCCAAGTCATTCCATTTGCTATTTAACTTTATTAGAAAAGTTTTACCTGTTTCCAAGTTGCATAAATGTAAATCATCATTACCTTATATTTTTTTTTCCTTTGACTTGAAAAATGTGACAGTAAGCTGCACTTTCCCTGGTGAAGCTATGTAAACCACATCAGTTTTTCATCAAAACACTCTGCACATTTTTTCAACTTCCTTTCATTGTGTCTTCCCAAACAAGAAGAAAAACACTTTTCATTAAGGTTATTTTTTCCCAATTAAAAAAATCTAGGTTTTTTTTCTGTTGTGGGACAAGCTAGGATCATATCAAGAAGAGTACTTATTTGCCTGTCTTAACAATTCTTTATTCTTGCATTGGTATAAATGGCATATTTTAATATGGCGTTGTCCAGAAATAGGTCAAAGCATAGGTCAATTTTATTAAATATTTTCAAACTGTATTTCAGTTTCAAATATTCCTTCAGCAGCCACAGTGCTTTGTGAATCTGGGTCAGTTTAGGAGGTGCAGAGTAACTTTAAGGCCTCACTGGACTCAGTAGCTCCATTTCAAGTAACAAGTTACTTTAACCTTTTCCAAAGTTTGTGTGATTCAGTATAGAGAAATTGGACCAAAATATTTAATAAAACAAGGTTTTTTAATCCAATTTAGATACTCTATGATTTGTTTTGGGTCATAGTGGTAAAACTTAGTCATCAAGTTTTCTGTTAATTCTTTTAGTCTGGATTAATTTTCTTTTTTTAACTAAAGTTTGATTATATTCTGATTTTCTTTTTCATTCCATTTATGATATTATCCTATGCCTCTATCCAAAAGCACCATTGAGAAAAATGAGGCATGTGTTAGATACTCAGTCTAAGATGAACCTGGAAAAGAGCTGTCATAATAAATCTACTGCTGCCGACAGATCTTATTTGTGCTTCTTTGTCCTGAGGGCATGACAACAATAAGTCATGCTAACACTTGTAGAGGATGTTCTCATTGAAATTCACATATTTTAGCCAACTCCCACCCATGCTCTGTATCTAGATGTTGAGAAACACAAGTATTTTTCATCACAGCAAGTTTCTTTCCCAAATGCCTGAAGACCATGGAATTTAGAAGTGGGAAAATGTAGAAAACAAGAATTAAGAGATGCCTCAGAGATACTGGAGAAGGCCAGATGGAAAAATATTAAAAGTTATTATTTCTAATAAATAAGTTAGCTGAGCAAATGGTTAGCACCTATATGACACCAGCAACTTTTCTGTTGCTGGACTGCACAGAAGTGCCTTGCTTTTCCTATGGAATTTCATATTTTTATGCCAAGGAAATAATAGAGGTCACAGATAAGATATTATCACACCTGAACTCTGAAAAGGGTGGCACTCCTAGAAACTGGTGTATAAACAAAAGCAAATTTGTACCTTCTGGAAGGTTAACAAGAAGCATTCCCATAAACCTTGAAGACACGATAGATGTTTGGCATTTTTTATATGAACCATTTTGCTCACCAGTTACTGTGATAACAACACAATGCCACAAAATGGTATCCACATATTCATTTTGGGAGACAACAATACAAACTTATTCAAAGTAAGTCAGCAGCAAAATGTAAGAATGTCTGTCTTTGCAGTCTGACTAACATTATAAAAGAAACAAGTAGATGGATCATTGAAGAAGAAAAAACCACAAAAATCTTAAAACATTTTAATATAATCACAGCACAGCAGCATCTTTCTTTCTTGAGTTTTTAACTCATGGGAACTATTTTAGGATTATTTTTCCTGCTGCCTTAGAAACCTGGAAATATGTCAGTCTAGAAAGACCTTAGACACAAAGATTTCCTAGTATCATGTCTCTGAGAGTGAATGAAGTAGCATTTTTAACTGGCTTCAGAAGAGAATTTCTTAGTCCCTTCGAGAACCCTGAAAACTTCTCCTTCTCCACCACCCCCATCTGAAAATGTCATGTTTATAAATCAGTGACCAAAAATGAAAATGAAGCAAATTGTATTGGATTGCATAGAAGTTATTTAATTTACATTAATGACCTTAAATTAGTATCCAAGGTAAGATTTAGAGCACTCATGAGTCTAGAGGTACTGTTTCACAATGCCTTCAGGACTGCCAAGCAGCGTATATTTATAAAAATGTTCCAGAACCTTCACAGAAATTCTATGACTATTATTGTCTTCCCAATTATTTTTAGAACCTACTCCTGCTCCATCTTCATTTGGATCAATCCTCTTAACTGGCACTAGCAAATTTCATTGTTGTATTTGCAACTAAAATTTTACATACCATTTGCTTTTATTTACAATTCTGAAAATAGAATTAAACTTATGTAAAGGATCCTGTAAAGGATCACAGCAACAGCAAAATGATAATATTTTAGTGCTGTAGGTTTAACAGGGATACATGATTTCCAGCAATCAATTCTCTGACTCAGGCAGCCTTTTCCAGTCCTAAATTCTTGTGCTGGAGATCTTTATGCAGTAAAAGCTGTGTGGATATTGTGAATTTAACCTTAGCATTATGACCAAAAATAGCTCAAGCAGACAATCTGTAAAATACTACTAGTTAAAAAATGTTTTTCTGTTATGATTTTAAATCAAAAATCACATTTTGATATTTCTTCAATAGTTTTCAATTATTTTCACAGCTTAAAATATAAGAAATCATATACCTTTTAAAAGCATTTAAGTATTATCCACTGAATTAATCAAACATATCCATATCCATACCGACACCCATATCCATGCTCACATTTGCCCATGAAATTTTCTCTATTGCAAGTAGAAGTTGCTTTATATGTACATGCTGAATTTACATCTAGACGAAGCAACATTTAGCTCAGACACTAGAAAGTTTTAAAAACCATTTCTCATGTGGAAAACTAATGTAATTTAATATCTTTTAGTGGTATTTAACAGAAAAGATTTCGTCCTGTATTTACTGATATTAATTTGAGTGAATTAGGATAGAAGCCAACAAGACATGTCTTGTCATGGATGCTTTTATTTATCCATTCATTGGAACAGGATGAGAAGCAGCTGACAATTTCTTCAGTTTTGCATCCCAACTCATCTTACAGTTTCTTTTGTTCTCTGGAAATTAAATAACATGTTTCTGATGGATTTCTCATGTATTTTCCCTGAACAACTTGCCAACCACTTTACCCACTGCAGAGTCCCATTGAACTTCATAGATCACAGATGCACCATTCCCTAACTGATCAGCTGACCAGCTGATGTCCTACAACAGAAGAGGAATAAAAATTCCCCTATAACTTTTATTTAGCTCAGGCTTAAAACAAATGAAAACATTTATTTTAAAAATTTATATTTTGGGCCAACATCAGGAAGAGCTCAAAAAATGATTGTTCTTTTTCACCCTCTTTATAAACAAGAGAGTAGTGACACCTGTAGTAAAAGAGGATTCAGAGAGAGATGATGAGGTAGAAAAATGAAACAATAAAAATGAAACATTAAAAGATTAATAAGATTAATACTGATAATTGATAAATATTTAAATGTAATTGACCTGCAGATTTATCTCCAAGGATCAATTTAACAATTTCAAAATTGCCAAGTTGATTCAAAACCAACATGCACCCTTGAAACACTTCGTAGTTCAATTTATTTATAAATACATAAGTTTTTGGCATATATAAACTCAAACAATTCAGATTAAATACCAGAACACTGAAATTTTTAATATCTTTGATTCGAGTGTAAGGCAAAAAAAAGCAACAAAAATCATCACTAATAGTATTGCAGAGATGTTCAGCTTACATATAGTGACATGAAAAATTACAGTTAACTCATAACTGAACAAAAAACATCCTGAATTCAAATCATAATCTGTTTTGGTTTTACATGTCCATACATTACCATTAAAATATTAAAATTTGTGTCTATGTTTGACATGCATATATGTGTGTATGAATGTATATAGTGCAGACGTGACTTGTAAAATGATTTCAAGATTTCAGTAATATTTTGCATTGCAAATGTATTCTTGGGAAAATAGACTAATTACTTTCTTCTTTAGTAAGTTTCAATACATACCACTGAGCAATGGAACAAAAGTGTTTAGGAAAAGTTGTCCTCAGACTTTCCTTGTATTCCAAGAGAATTGTATCATCAAAGCAAAAAGCTGGCTCGTACATAAGGCATATTGAAGAAAAGGGTGGTGTGAGAAGGCAGGGTGAGGCTGGTATTGCTGGCAGAATTGAATTTCTTCTCCCAGGGCAGTTGTTCAGGGTATTTTTTCACCTGCTTAAAAAAAAACAAAAAAACAAAAAAACAAAAAAAACCCCAAAACTTAAACTTGTTTAAAGAATGTGATTTGTTGAAAAGATGCTAACCTCAGAGATGATATCTGATCAACTGTCATGTGCCTTCAAGAGAATTTCAATCAACAAAGATTTGTTTTAGAGACATGATAAGGGTGGAGTTGACTGCAACTTTTATTTAAAGTTTACAATGGTCAGAAGATTGCTGTGGCAGTGACTAGGGCAACAGAAACAACAAGGAACCAGCTAATATAGCATATATGTATATTATATATACCACCTCCTTCACATTAGCTGATATGGCAGAGCTTCAACTTCCTGAACAGTTTTTCCATTTGGCCCATGGAAACTTAGTCAACATTAATTTCAGATGGAGTCAACGCCCATTTCTAGGGTTCAATTCAATTGCCAGAAGCAGCCTGCTACAAAAGGAGATTTACAATACGTCCAAACTGCATAATATTTCTGCAAACAAAAGATAATGTCTTTAAGAAAATGTTCTTTAAGTATTTCAGATTTTTTAGTGTGATTTTTAGTTCAGCAAGTGCCCAAAATGTTAACGTTTTGTGAAAAACAATAAACACAACAAGAAACCCACTGAAGTTCATAAATATCTCTTTCCTCCATTCATATGTTTATTCTTTTCTTTCCTGATTTATCTATTTTTGGTGAAAAAATCAAAACTATGCATACATTCAGAAAAGGAATCCTAGTGAGTGTCATACAGAATTAACTTCTTTATCTGGCTTTTTAAAGACACCACAACATTTGACCACCAACTGATTGTGTTACTTGACACAATCTGTTCTTTAGAGTTCTGGAACCACACTTCCCTAATTTATCTTTATCCAGTTCTAAAGAATCATTTTACTATCCATGATTTTGGTAGAAAATAATGCTTCCTACTTAGCATCATTCAGAATGACTGATTATTTTTGAGCATTTATCAGAAGCCAATAAAGGAAAAGAATAAATCACACATAAGTTTTTAAATGTTTAATTAAGTAAAACAAAAGGTGGGGAAAATTAGAGGATCTGGATTCACTGAGAACCAGCATCTTTCAAGAGCATTTAGTTTTGGTATATTGGTGTGTTGGCTCATACATGTTTACCTTAATGGAAGTCTCTTACCTGGTCTTGGGAATACCTACAAGGGAAGGTTTGTGACATTTATCTATTGCAGTTTGTGCTGACACTGGCTTTCCACCAACAAGGCATCTTGCTATGAGAGGGCCAGGATTCCCAAACCTGTTGAATTTTGTTTTACTGAAACTGTGAAGTTCAAAGCCAGTCAGTACTGCATTTCAGTAAGAAATACAAATGTTTTCAGGCAGCTAACCTCGGTTTTTCATAGAAATTAATAAGTCTGTAATTTGGAAACAGTGCTTGCTTTCATCTTTCTCCCACTCTTAAATGTAACTTTAAACATTTTTGGAAATGGGTCACTGGCTGAAACGTAATAGTTTTGCCAAAGGTAGAAGTCAAATACGGAAGACAGATTAAGTGTAAATTCTCAGGAGCTGGCAGAATTAGCTGGAATTCTGTTTAACAACTCAATTCTGAAATTATTAATGACTTGTCCTTGCCAACCTAAAAAAGAAAAAAGAAATAGGTTTTTAGCTGTGATTTCTTCGAAAGTCATATATCTTTTTAATTTTAATACATTTTCAGCATAATCAGTCATAATACAATGGAAACTTCATTGACCATAAAATAATCCATAAGGTGTTATATGGATTTCATTTCTTGAGAGAGAAAATTCATAAGAAGACTGGTCTTTCAAGTTAACTGCTCCATAAGAATGAAATCATCAATTTAGAATATGGACAAAAATCAAAGAATGTCTTATTTTGCAGACATAGTAATTTGGGGTTAACCCTTACTCCAACTGAAGCCAGCAGTAGACTGCTACTGACATCAACAAGAGCCTAATCCATATCCCATTTGTCCCTACAGAACAATACACCTGGGCAGGGAGCATCACCTTGTATTTTCCCTGGACTGAGATCCTTCGGCTTTGAGAGACAGTTAGCTTCATAAATAATGCCAGGTCCATGTGCTGTATTAGAAATAGCCTTGAAAATTTCGTGACTGGTTTTGAAAAGGTGTTGGCTAGACTAGCAGCCTAGATTTTCAGAAGCTTCTCACTGTTTTCTTCAGCAATCTCATTTTTTCCAGAGAGTATTTGTGAGCAATTTTGCAGCTATAATGTTACTTCAGTACTGTCAATAGGTTCAGGGAGTGCATGTTTGTCTCTCCATTTGTAAGAAGCCAAGTGTATCCCAGTCTGAAAATGTACATTAATCTGAACTATGCAGGTGTGTTTTCATATCAAAATTCATTGTATATGTAGATTTGTATGAATCATGGAATAATTTTGATTGGAAGGGACTTACAAGGGTCCCTCCTGCCATGAGCAGGGACATCCTCAACTAAATGAGGTTCAGAACCCTGTCCAGTCTGACTGTGAATGTTTCCAGGGATGGCGCATTTACCGTGTTTCTGGACAACCAGATCCAATATTTTACTACCTTCATTGTAAAAAAATATTCTCCCTATAGCTAGTCAGCATAGATCCTCATTTAGTTTAAAAACATTGTCCTTTGTCCTGTTGCAATAGGCCCTAGTTATGTTTTCTCCATCTTTGTTCTAAATTCCCTTTTAGTACAGGAAGGTCGCAATAAGATCTTGGAGACTTGTCCTTCAGATTGAGCAGACCCATTTCCCATAGGAGAAGAGGTCCATCTGTCTAATCATCTTTGTGGCCCTCATCTGGACCCACCCCAACAGTTCTATATCCTTCTGTGCTGAGGATCCCAGAACAGGATGCACTCCAGGTCTCACCAGGGCAGAGGGACAGAACCACTTCTCTCGTCCTGCTGCCACACTGCTTTGGGTGAAGCCCAGCATAAAATTTGCTTTCTGGGCTGCAAGTGCCCATTTAGAGCTCATGTCCAGTTTTTTAATCACCAGCACCAGCTTTTTAGTTACCAGCACCCCCAAGTCATTCTTGTCAGGGATTCCCTCAATCTCTTCATCCTCCATCCAGTATTGGACCTTGCACGTGATCTTGTTGAACCTCTTCACAGTGTGAAGTCACAACACTATACTCTAGAAATTTATATCCAGAAGTTCAAAGAAGAATAACTTTGAATATATATTACACTGATGTTTTCCCTAAAGATTGTAAATACTACTTGTATTTTTTGGCTGTGTGCTCATTTATAATACTTTTTTGATTCACAGTTCCAGTGTGCAAATTTCAACATTGTTGCTTGCAATTTAAATTGCAATTTAAAAAATTTGCCTTTCCACAACATATTATTATCCAAACCAATAAAGAACCTTAAATACTTCCTTAACTCAAAAATTGTTTTGTTAGAGTAATAACTCAGTGTGAGAAAACAGAATTATGTTTTTTGACCTGAAAGAGAGTGCAAATGTCACCAGAATGTTTTGACATTCTTCTCCAAAAGTTCTCTCAGGGAAAAAAAAAACACACCTGAAATTCACTACTCTTCCTAGGATTTAGAAAGTATTTATTTCATTGCACCTTCTCTGTGCTATTATATGTAATTCCTCATAAAATGAAATTTTAGGATATTTTAGAATAATTCTTTCTAAAATTTCCTTTTATTACAGTTTTTAATGACGTCTGGGCTTCTTACTCTTTCCCTTTTTCAGCAATATTCAATGAAGACAGACTGACAATGAAACATTTTTATTGTCATAAAATAATGGTACTGCTGCATAGAAAATTTTTTAACACCATTTAGTTTGAAACTGGCAAGCCAGAATGGGTCCTATTTTATACTCATCATTTCTTCTTGGTAACAATGAAAGCTTACAATATTAAGGTGCTGTGAAGGAAAAACCCAGGAACCAAAAGAATAAACAGGATTCAGCTTTTTGTAAAAGAATTTTATTGACATAGCATATTCAGTTAGCAAGTAAAACTGAGATCTAACAATAATGGCAAACTAGGATAGTGATGCAGAAAACTTTTTCTCATAGGATTTTTCCTATCTATCGAGTAATCTCTTAGAAGTGAGAGCTAGTTGAAAACGTTGTAAGAAAAGCTAGTAGAAATGTAGCTTTGTAATTTCTCAGAAAACAAAACCTGTCATTTTTATTCCTCATCAAAAAGTATAAGGACTACTTTATATAGATAGATAGATATAGATATAGATATAGATATAGATATAGATATAGATATAGATATAGATATAGATATAGATATTGGGTTAAGAAATCCATCAAATCCAATGTTTTTTATCCTTCTGTCTCTTCCCTTTTCTCTTATTCTTTCTATTTTATGAACAGAAATGAAATGGAGAAAAGAAAAGATAACTATTTTTTAAATTAATTTTACACTTCAGGGCATCTGTAAAAGTATTTAGCAATTTGTATTGGAAATGTAAAAATCTTTATTTAATGTTTTTATTTTTTCTTAAAAAGGAAAGTTTACTTTTCAGCCTGATAGTTCAAAAAAATCTTATAAAAAGCTTTACACAGGATCTAGTTCTAAGTATCTCTTAAAGAAGAAAAATTCAAGCAACTGAGGGCAGTCTTCCAGTTTAAGGTGATTTCTTATGCTGTGGTTCAGCAAGAGCAGCAGCCGAAGAAAATAACCAATAAACCCTTTCTTACATGAATAAGACTTGGCAAGTTACGAATACAGGCTTCTTCAGTGCTGTGGTTTTTATTATGCAGCATAGCCTTTTAAGAGCAGAAACACTCCCCTTTGCTAGCTCTCAATTGGTGCAAAGAGTCTCAGCTAGGGGCAGCCCCATTGAGTGCAGCTCCTTTCGCTGCCCGCCAGTTCACAGGGTGCAGCATGACTTGGGTACTGCGTGTTTGACAGAGCTTGCCTCCTGGAGATGCCTTGAGAAGGCTGACCTAGAACAGAGACTAGACAGAGTTAAAGAATAGAGTGGGTATTTATTAGGAGGCCTCAATAGATCCATCTTGGGCAGTGCAAGAGCCCAACCAGGGCTACACCCAAAACAGTCACAAAAATGATCAGCCAGTCACAGGGTCTCACATTTTCTAAGTTTTGGTCCATTAGCGTATTGGAGTTAATCGTCCAGTTATAGCTTTAGCCTCTGAAGTCCCATCCTTCTTGTTTTTCTCTCTTTAGTCCACCATTGTTTATGCTCTTGAGCCTGAGATCTGGATCGGTTGTCCTTGGTCCCCAGCTAGAGAAGGAATTATTTTGTCTACCTACTCTGTGAAGAGAGCTTACCATCCCCTAATACGAAGCTCAGACCTACACACTAAAGCAGTACAGAATCTGAAAAATAAACAGCTGAACTATAAAAATATAAAAAAGCTGAAGAAATATAAAAGCTGAATCATCACTGGGAACCCCGTGGCCTGGTCCTACGTGGCACTCCTAAACAGCCCTTGTCCATTCCTTCCTGGGGGTCACATGGTGAGGAGATGCCCAGCAGCTGAACACCACACTTGTACCCTTTGCAAGCACATCCTCACCCTGACTCACCACATGCTGTCACCTCTACCCTGGGGCTCTGGGGCACTATGGGGCACTGCAGGTCACCTTTCCAGGATTTTACACTGTTGCAAGCAGAAAATTGGGACTCTAAATTGGCCTCAGGCACAATATGTAACTGGGTAAAAGAACAAAAGACTTTTTATATAACCCTGCTTCAAATGCTAAAATACTCCCTTTCTAAGGACACAAAGTCCAAAGTAGGCCACAGAAGCTTACAGACACTTTCATTTGTGTGCACCACATTTAAGGAGAGAGTCCTATAGGCATCTGCTTTCTCAATCATGTTTTCTGCTCACACATCTCAGCAACTGAATAGGTTGCACAGACCTCCTGGTCAACAAGTAAAGGAATTTTCCTGAAACAAAGGAAATTGCTTTTATATGGAGAAGTTAAGTCATTTTATGAAAAATTTTCTCCCTCATTTATACTCCGTAAAGCGTAAGTAAATTCTTTATTCACTAATCCATTGCACTCACCCAGAGAATCACGGAATAATTTGGCTTAAAAGGACTTAGAGATTTCTTTTCCAACCCTCTGCTAAGGATTTTTAATGGTTTTTGAAGTCAGATCAGATTGATAAGTACTTAAAATCTTCAAGATAATTTAAGAGATTTCTCAGCCTGTTTCAGATTTGAACTACTCTCACTATGGAAAATGTCTTCCTTACATAATTTCTCTTCCTATAGCTTGGGACTGCTGTGCCTTATCCTTTCAATGCAAAACTTTGTGAGGAGTCTGGCTCAGACTTCTTTTACATTTTTATTTAGGTGGGATCATCACACAACATCACAACTTGCATGTTCATCCTATCATCCTGGTTTCCAACTCTGACGCAGAAATACCAAAGGGAACATGCTCTAATTCTTCACATTGCTTTCACTCTTCAGAATCACAGAGTGATTTTTCTTCTCATTGTTTTTTCATGTTTATCTCTTAACTCATTGATTACTTGGCTCTGTCTCATTTCAGTTCCAATATGCAGTACCAATGAGAACAGGAGAAACTTCAGGCTAACATAAAATCAGTTAAAAGACTGTCTTTCTACCGGTTTCTCATCTTGTAATAGTTTTGATACATGATTCACTGAAGAGACAAATTCTGTTAATAATGGAAATAGATTTAATCATCCAAAGTAATACATTAAAAAGAATTTGTTAAGGATGTAAAGAAACTTGGGAAAAACCCAATAAATCGCAAGTTAATTAGAAAGAGAGAAAAGACTATGCATTCACAAATTCAAAGTTTACTTTCTTTCTTCATTCCCTTCTAAAAGCATCATGATTGAGTTAGAAGGAAATTTTCCAAATATTTAAATATGAAAGAATGGGCAATATTTTAATCATTTATTTTTTGAGAAAAAAAAAAAATTCTCTTGTCTGTGAATTGTCCATGAACACAGTATTGTTTTAGAATTATTTTTAAATAATTTTTCTATTCCTGATTATGCATAAACCCAAAATTTTTGAAATATTGGATTGCTTATGAACTTTTTATTTCTGCTTTACCCTTTTCATTTACATGAAATTTAGTTGGATATCTCCACCCGTGTTATACCATCTGCTTCCTGAGCAAATACATGGGAAGAGAACCTCAAGGTTACTCAACCTAATGAAAAAAATTTGCCTTCTATAAATAAAGTTTTGCTAGAAATTAATGTGCTGAAAACTCCTTTAAATAATTTTCATTTCACTTTTTGTTTCTTAAGGAATTTTCTCAAGGTATTTCCATCACTCTGACAGAAGTCTGTACAAGCAAAAATGGCTGTCTTATTTGTTAACATTTATAGTGGCTTGGCCATAAGACAGTTTGGTTCTTAAGGTATACCTTATATGCCCAGAATATAATTAAAAAAAAAACAACAAAAAAACCCATAGAATTCCCACAGAAATTCCCACAGAATTCTCATGAAAGAGATTGCTCTTGCATAATTTTAATTCTATATTGATTTCCAAATAGTTCCGATTATCTATAAATTTCAAACTTTTAGAGAAAGGTTTCTTTGTTTTGCCTTGTATTTAGCTATGAAATCTTGAAAATTGGGTTGATATAAATTAAATAAATATTGCTTAAAAAAGACACTGCATTAATTTTTTAGTAACCGGGTGGCAATAAAAAGTACTTACAATATACATTTCATAAATTGATCCTAAGTTCCCATCTCAAGATCAGCATTTAATCAGTGTAGCACAAATGAAAATTTTATGGACCTCTATGCTGCTAGCGTGGATGTATGTTAACACACTATTGTTCATTTAATAAAAATTAAGTACTGTCAAATGTTTCTGTTTTATCTTGGAGTTTTTTACGGTTTGGATGACAGTCTGATACAAAACTGTTTACAGAAGAAATTTGAGCCAAGTCCTTGCTAGTTTTATAATTCCTCAAAATGACATTTTCAACTAATAAAAATATTATATTTATCAGATACTTTACAAATGGATTTTTCATCTGCACTTCTGGCAAAGGATCTTTTGAACTTTACACATCTGTTGTCTAGTTCCTCCAAAAATTGAAGAGGAATAGACCTGCTACCTGTCTATATACCAGGCATCTCTGTCTGTGTATCTGAAACTCCCCCCAAAAATATGCACACCTTTCATTCAAACATTCAAAGCTAAAGTGGCCTTGTATCTAATAAAAAGCTAAATTGGAAGGAGAGATACTTTGGTCCTAGTCTTCGTCTTTTCTCCTCAGTCTGGCAAGCATTGGGAGAACATACACTCACTTGCAGAACTAAAACCCCACATTTTAGCTCCTGCTTGCAGCTCTGGTGTTTGTCCAAGTATGCACTGTCAATTATTTTCTTCTCCTGGAGAATTGCTGACAAAGCATAAGCCATATTTAACCCAGGATTGTGGGGCCACATTTTCTTTGGCTAGCTTTGTACCATCCTGTCCTTGAGCCAACCATGTCAATTTGGGATGTAGAGTACAAGTGAAAATAAACTGTACCATCTGTAATTTTAAACAGCCTTTCACTATCTCCTCAGAGATCTTCAAAGTCTCTTTTAAGTGAGAAAAGGTTTCTCACTTTGACCTCTTTGATTAAGACTGCATAGCACTATTGAATAAGGATTTGCCTATTTCCCCTCACACCGTTCAGTTTGCCTGTTTTTCTTTACCCAAAGTCATATTATTGTTTTCCCTCTAGTCTCTATCTCCATCCCAATATGCATCCTTTATTCCTAATCTTGTGCCAAGCCACCATCTGTGATGGGCTCAGCCCCTTCCACTGTGCTTCCTGGGGATGGCACTGGGAACTTTTGTTCTTTGAGTTCCCCAACACTGGCACGTGAGGTGTGCTGTCATGATCCGCTCCTACGAGCGAGGGTCGTGATGGTTCGTTTAAGTGATCTCAGAGTGCAAAACACAACACAGAGGGGATTTCAGTATTGCTCAAAAACAAATGCACCTTTATTGAATGACCACGGCAAACGTGATAGAGGGATTGGAAAAAGAGAAAAGATAGAGAGAGAGACGGGATATAGCTGCCAAACGTGGAGACGAAGTCCTCGCAGTCGGTGTCCGCTCCAGTGAGGTCCAGTCGGTGAGGTTCACCTGTCACATTGGGGAGACCTCAAAAGTCCAGGTTAGCTTAGGGGTCTGATCATAGGGGTCTCAGTCTCAGTCCTTAGACAAGGATTTCAGTCTCAGTCNTCAAGTAGGCCAGAGTCCTGGTCAGGGTCCTCATTGGTGGTGATCCTGTTCTCTGGTCTTGCAATGATCATTAGACAGATGAGGGAGAAATTCAAGACCGTCTCCCACATGCACTCAGGCAGCTGCAAGCATAACTGCTGCTCGTGAACTTGCAGCAAGAGGCAGAAAGCATGAGGTGTTGTTTCCTTCCTTCCTTCCTTCCTTCCTTCCTTCCTTCCTTCCTTCCTTCCTTCCTCTCTGTTCTCTTTCTCTCTCTCTTCTTTTTCTCTCTCTCTTTTTTCTCTGTTTCTCTCTCTCTCTTTCTCTCTTTCACTCAGCAGAAAGCCAGTAGATTCTTCTCCCCAGGAGGGAAATCCAAAATCTAAAAAGAATCCTCCTGAGCAGCTGTAACTTTTGTACAGCTGGGTCCAGATTCCAGTCCAGGATGCTACTAGGATGAAGGGTCTGGAGATGCCCCAAAGGGCAGTATTACCCACTGAATGCTCTGGCTAACAGACAAAGAAAAAGATTGTTATGTGTCTGTGATCTATAAAACTTACTAAGGGCTACCCAAACTGGATTATATTATTTACATGGGCACAGTATCCTTCAGTCATTAACATGGGCCAGAGTGCTGGATGTTGTACAAACACAAATCCAGAAGGCAAACCTTGCTTTCCCACAAGGAAACACATGGAAAAAGAGGGCCACTTATAAACTCCATACAATAAAGACACAAGGAGTGGATATACCTCAGCATGGTACACCAGTACTCTTATCTCCTTTCCTGCTGCCAACTCTGGGAGGAGAGGCAGCAGAGAAAGATTTGGTCTTCAAGCAACTCCAGCCATGATTTGTAATGGGGGGAAATGTTTTCTTTCCTTCTCCTCTGTGGCATGGGTTTATGCTGTGCCAGCTGGTGTTAACTTAAAAGCTGAAGATCCCCAAATACCCTAATAAACCTGCCCCCCTTCCCTTTTACAGTCAGTGATTATAGCTCTTTTTAAAGTGATAGTTACTAAAATAAAACATTCTATTTTGCTTGGCAGTACACACTGCATGCACTTGGACTTCTGTCCAAGCACGAGCAGGGGTATGCACTTGGGTTCAGCACGCACTCGGACCCGGCACAGCCCAAGTACTTTTGTCTGCTTTAATTCAGCAGGGGAGAGTCAGAGAGTCACAGACACACACCAGCCCCCAGCAGCACTTGCTCTAAGGCATGAAATCCAGCTGGAAGGAAGAGCAGCAATGGCACCAAATTTGTCTCCTGTTGTTCTTTCTTGCAGCAGCAACAGAAACACAACTGCAATGTAAAGGGGTTTTTATCAATCTCAAATTTTGTTTAGAAATAATGTTCCAACTAGATGGATTCTGTTATACACATTTAAACGAGTAAAATATTCTAATTTTATGTAGTATTCTTTAACACTAGACGTTGCATATGAAATTAGCTGCAAAACAGGTGAACACCAAAAAATGAAAAACCTGAGGAGGAGAAATACAAAATGGAGCTCACGTTACTTTTTCAATCTCCCTTTATTTTTATCTTTTTATATGAAGATTTTTAAACACTTAACTAACTTGTCTGTTGAACATATTTATGCTTTTGGTAATTTATTCCACATGCTCAACATAATATCCTTTAAAATCTTTGTGTGGACTCTCTCCTTGTTTTCAATTTCCTCCTTTCTAAATTATATTCTTTTTTCCTTGTTGGCCTTAAGTTAATCATATACACTTTCAGAATAATGAAACCTATTTTTCTTTTCTTTTTCTTTTGTTTTTTTCTTTTCATGTCCATCTCTTCTCCATTGCAATATATTCCTTATAATATATTGTCTTGCATACTAGGTTTCTCTCTCTTCCCTGAAGTTTAAAAGGGAAACTAATGCCATTCTGCTCAATTTATCTTTTTGAAAATTCAAAAGCGCATGAAAAAGCATCAGTATTTGCAGGAGTCACTTCCCTTCCACTTTCTTGTGCTCACAGGCAAGTGGTGCCAGACCCTCCTGGCAAGAGGTGGCTTGTGCCCAGACAAGGCAAGATCACATCTCTCTGCATTCAGGCAGCCAGGGTTGCTCGTAATCCTGCTGACTGAAAAAGTAAAAATGTACTATAATGACATCCACAAAGGGAATCTCTGACACAACTGACTCCACTTTTTCCAGGAGGCATCTGGCAGTTCATATCTTCCCCAGCCAGTTTTACCCGTCTACCTTAACTTGGTGCGTTCCTGCAACAAGAAAATTTGCAGGACAGAGTGAGTCAAGATCAAATTTGTACATATGATATTTATCTGCTTATTTTTTCTCTGCAGCCTTCAGGACTATTTCTATTTTTGACAATGTCAAACACCACCAAACTCAGATGGTGCTGCCTGTGCTCTCAATGCCTACAATTCTTTGGTTCACTTTCTACTTTTGGCGCCTTTTCCAGAAGTCACATTGAGATGTCATTCACAATTTCAGATGAGAATAACAGACAAGTCATGCTTATTGATGCTATTAAAATAGGCAGGGTAAGTCAAAGACAGGTCTGACACTCAGATGAGAAACTGGCTTATTATGAGTCCGAAGAAAAATACAATGCCAGCATCTAAAATACTCCATGGTCTTTTCTGGAACAGCCAGTCATTCATTGGCTTCAAAAGTTACAACCTAGTTTTACAATCTTGGATAACTGGATAGGTATTGGTCAGATGTATTTAAAAAAAACTGTTCAGAGAAGCAGTGAAAATGTAAGGCAAAGGTAATTTAAGTTCAGTAGGACTTGTATCAACTAGGATTTCTGTACTTCTAATAAGTATCTAAACTCTCACCTTCAGCTGCCTTTTAAATAAGTACCTATTCCTCTGCAGTAGAAAAATTCCATTGAAGATCATCAGATGCCAGCTAACTACTCTTGCTCCAGGTTAATTGAGTGACTGATAACTGCAAATTATATTGAAAGGAATAACATTCTGGCATACAAACATTTTGTTACTGAGCTCAACCATGCCAGAATTTAACCAGTAATCTCAGTTTAGTTCCCAGCAGAACTAGAAAAATGTTCATTAAGACCTATCATGGCAGATTGGATGTGACACTCTAATTGGCAGACTTCCCAAGTATTATAGAATAATAGAATGGTTTGGGTTGGAATAGACCTTAAAGATCACCCAGTTTCAACCCCACAGGCATACCTTTCACTAGACCAGGTAGTTTAAAGCTCCATCCAGCCTGGCCTTGTATTCAGAATCATACCTGTGCCAGAGATGATTGACTGCCATTAACACAACCAAAGCTATTCATGCCCTGTCAAAATGAGGGCCGTGTCAGGGGTAAAATGCATCCCTCACCTAAGAATACTTTGGAAATTTTTAGAACACCCAGGAAAAAAAAAAAAAAGGCTATATGTATAATAATCAGTCTAAACAAATTTTTCTTTCCCTGGCTTCCTATATCAGGATGGGAATAGCTGGTGAAAGAGTAACAAGATCATTATCTCTGGGATCCTACCAGTTATAAAACTATACTACTGAACCAAATTCAGCCTTCTGAATAGCAAGTTAAAAAAACGTGCCACTTGAGGAGTTACACCAAACCTTCCAAGGCATAAATGAAAATCCAGGTAAGAGGTGAATAGTACTTTTTATCTTTACAGATATCTTTCCTCCAGAAAAGTGGTGAAGATTCATTCCTGTCATTCATGCAGTATCCATTTCTACTTCTAAAGGTGAGTTCTACACATTAAATAAACCTCAGACACAGATTTCTTTGAATATCATGGAATTATTAAGTCTGGAAAAGATCTCTAGGATTACCAAGTCCAACTACTGAAACCATCCTGTCTTTGTTGTCTCAAAACGTAATGCTGATTTCTCAATATCAATGTGATTTCAAAAGTTTTGTGATTGTATATGAGGATGAATAAAGAAATAGCGCAGTCTGGTCCAGCTATTATCAATATCTTTATATATACATATATGTAAAATAAATTTAAAATACAGTGTGTGATATTTACTAGATATCGCTAAAACAAGGCCACAGTGAAAGCAATTAAATGAACTTGGAAAATTCAGAAATATGTGAAATTAATTACCTAAACTCAGATGTTAAAAATTGACTAGAATGGCTTGTGAGGAAAAATAACTCATCTAGAGAGAAACATTGTCTAGAGCAATATGTGACTAACATCACCTACATGACATAGACAACACCCTACAGAGGAATAGCAGCAGGACACAATGAGTTGCAGAGCTTTGCTCAAAGTACACTCAGGAAAAATACAAGGGTATGTTTTCTTGAGACCTGGAATGGAAGATTGAATCTTTTCTGCTTTCATCATATTTTTTCATTTCAAGGTTATTACCTGGGCAGTTGATGGGGTGTGCCTGTGAGTCTTTCCTGCCCATATTCTTACTTGCTGGAGGAAATGGGGCCAGAGGAGAATCTGTGACTCAAAAGGGATCATAGGAATCCATGTCAATGAAATCAGAAATTCTTCTTTCTGAAGAATAATATTAGGAGGAAGAATGTGTATTTGTTATTGTTTTAGTGTTACTTCCCTGCTGAGTGCCTGCTGTTTCTCCATGCTCTCGTATTTCATCTGTGCTTGTTTCTTCCTGCTCAATTAGGGGTTTTTTTGGCACAGTGAACATGCATTTGCATATCTTCTGAACAAAATAAGTGGTGAATTTTTTTTTTTTTTCGAAGTCAATGGCCATGGCATCCAACAGACAGTGATTCACACAACCTGCTGGGAAGTGCCAGTCTGAGTCAGACAGCCTTTCGTGTCTGCAGCTGCTAGATCCTGGGAGGACATTTTAGCATCAGACTAGAACCCAGCTGGCACAGCTACATGGCTTAGGGGTTGGCTCAGTTCTCAGCCTGAGCTTGATGTGTATTATACCACTCTGAGAAATTCTCAACAATAGTCGACAATTTACAAACTTGTCATAAGTCTCATAACAGCAGATGAAGACTTAACACAAATTTTAAAAGGAAGAGCACACTGAGACAGCACTTTCCCAAGAAGAACCTGCTGGAGACAGTGGCATATGATTAGTCTGCACACACAAATTTTTCTCCTGGTTTAGACAAGGCACACTGCAGGTGAATGACACACTGTCATTCAAAGTTCATTTTACATAGTTTGATCACTAACATTTTCTGAACTACTTTGTCTGTTATAAGATCACAGTATCTAAATTGTAACTAGAAATATTTTCAGTACATTATACAAAAAATGCAGCTATTATTTTAAAAAAAATAATTTATGACCCTAACCTTTCAATTACAAGGGGCTTAGGACCTCTTTCTGTCTGTATTTGGGTGTAAGAGGGCATCCACATCTATGTGTCTAGGAGGTGAATCATTGAAAATGGATGTTACTCTAAGAATTTATAATTATGGCCAGCATAATTTATAATTATGAGCATCATAATACAGAAGGGAGATACTGTTGATTTTCTTGATGTAAAGACTTGCATTGCCAAAATATGTTGCTTCTACAGTTATTAAAATATATAGTTGCAAAGCCACATTTTTTACAACGTTAAAAAAAAAAATTGACCAAAATCCAGATGAACGAAAGATAAGCCCAGTGAAACTGAGGCAAAAAAGATAATCAACTTGGTGTAATTTCAAAAAGCTCCAAGATCAAAGGAATGGAAAAAAAAGTACATAAAGGAGATACTGAACTACTAATTCACATACTTTTTCCTAATCTTTCTGTCAGCTCAGCATTTGAATTGGACAGAGGTATTAGTATTAACTCAGTGTTTATATTGGATTAGAACATTCCTGACTTTTGCACAGTCCAAGGTAAATATTTCAAACAGGCGCCTATCAGAATCAATTTTCTGGATGGCATTGCTTTTTGCACTTTTTTTTTCCTGCTAACCAAAATGCATCTGATTAGGTAATCCACCCAGAAAGGAAGAAAAACTACATACTTTTAAATCTTTTTTAAAATTGTTACTTTGCTACCTTTAGCAAGGTAACAATTAACTTTTTTGTGGCTATTTTAGCCTAATTTCCTGTGCCTCTGTGGTAGTGTAATTCAGAAGAAACTTCAGGTTTAACTGACTGAGCATGAGTAAGCGTGGGACCTTTCTATTTTGTTTGATTGCACCTGTTAGAATGAATTGCATTGCCAGAAATTAATTTCATTTGACTACATTTTTGCATAGAGTAATGAAGAGGACCAAACACATGTGCTAAACACATCTTAATGCTGGACTGACCAACATTAAGGTTGACTTTCAGTGTTCTATGTAACAATGTGCAAAACCTAGTGGAAATATTTCCTGAAAAAATTTTAGAAGTCTGATCTCCATTAATCTAACTGTTGCTGTTATCACTATTGAGGGAATGACCTCATGGAGGGTTGTTGCAGGAGAGCAGACTCATTCTGGTGTCCAGGAATGAAGCTTTATATCTTATCTGAGACACTGTTGTCCTCCTTTTCCATAGCGTATGGGATATTTGGCAGGAGCACTTTTTTGCTAGAGTCCCAGAGGGCCAGCATTGAAAGGAACTCACAAACCTGCAGTTTATCTTCTTATCCAGAGTCTTTGAGAGAGTGAAAAATGTTATTTGGAAATATTTAATGAAACAAAGGTAAGAATATTTCAGGATCAGTGAGTCCACAAGTCATAGACTGTATGATGTAATGCAGTTGTAACTTAGACTGGCACTGGTACCTGGAAAGTCTTCTCTTCCTATTGACAGATGGGGAAAATAGTTCCCAGAAAAATCTGAGGGTTTTTTTGGGGTTTTTTTGGGTTTTTTTCCTGGTAAGTAGTCTGGAATATATTGTACTCACAGAGTCAGGAAATCCAATTCTTTTGCTACAGAAGTGATCTCAGTAAAAATTGTTAATGAAGATTCACTCCTATTGGCATTCAGAAAAAGGAACTGCACTGGGAGAAGAGAGGAAGAAATACTTTCTCCCAGTATACAACTCTCATGTAAATTCTGAGAAAGCAGTGTTGACTTTATCAAAGACACACTAGTGAATTTTCTCCCTTCATGGTTTAGGACCTATGCTGGAAAATTTGTCTGCTGTGCACACCAAATGCTTAACATCTGGAAAGCAAACAAGGGTAATGTAAAATGCATTTCTATAATTTTTTTTTTAAAAATGCTGGGAAATTTTTAGCCAATGTGATGTTTATAGGGGAGGAATAAAATAATCTCATAATTTTCAGAAATTTACATTTACTAAGATCTCATACACCATAAGGAATTATTTCTCTTCTCAAATATTATACCACAAGCATTTAAATTAAAAAAAATTATAGGCATCATTGTATATAATTTGGTCCTTATTTACAGAATCACAAGGTTGGAAGAGACCTTTGAGATCATCGAGTCCAATCATCCACGCCCTAACACCTCAACTAAACCATGGCACCGAGTGTCACATCCCATTTTTTTAAACACATCCAGGGGTGGTGACTCCACCACCTCCCCAGGCAGACCATTCCAGCCCATTCCATTACTCTTTCTGTAAAAACTTTTTCCTAATATCTATCGTATATTTTCCTTGGTGCAGCTTAAGACTGTGACCTCTCGTTCTGTCAGTTGCTGCCTGGTGAAAGAGACCAACCCCCACCTGACTACAGCCACCTTTCAGGAAGTTGTAGAGAGTGATAAGGTCACCCCTGAGTCTCCTTTTCTCCAGGCTAAACACCCCCAGCTCCCTCTCTGCCTGGGCCCTATCCGGCCACACCGTCCCCAGCCTATAACGCTGCAGGGGGTTGTTGTGGCCAAAACGCAGGACTCAGCACTTGGACTATTAAACTTCATCTTACTGGACTCTGCCCATCTATATGTGTGTATATAAAAAGAGTATATGTAGCTATTGCACTCAATTCATTCATTACTCTTGTGATGCTGTTCTGAGGCCTTGTTTATTACAGTGAGAGAGAGACTATACCTGAGCCAAAGGGTTTGCACAAGAGATCAACCTGCTGCACAGCACAAAAAGAAATGTATCTGGAGACAGGGGAAAGAGAAAAGAAACCATAAAGAAAACAAAGACTATCTGTCTGATTCTGAAACAGTATAGTAAAAATAAGGTAAATATTCTTAAAGTGTACCTCACTGTTTAAGACTATGTACCTACATAAATTTGTGATCTTGATTCAAATGATAATTAAAGAAGATAGAATTTATATACAGACTTAGTACTGAATCCTAAACCATGGGCATAGTGATGACAAGAATTGACTAATTTCTGTGGGAAACAGCATGAAATAATGCAAAGAAAATCTTGACCCAGAGACAGAAAAGTTCTCAAGGGAGTCTGCCATGACTGTTAAAGATTACAGGGCAAACATAAATGGAAGAAAATGGAAAAGTTGCTTGTCAAGGCGTCAGGACACAGATGTCACAGGAATGTAATAGGGAGGAGGGCAATGAGCAGTAATGAAGGTTCGCTTTCCAGAGGTTTGAGTGCTACTTCAAAAACACTTTCACAAAATTTTGTGCAAGATGCAAACTTGAATTTCAGTGACATTTCCCATGAGCAAGTATGTTATTTTCTGAAAAGTTTTCTAAAGACTCAAGAACTAACAGAAATACAACTATTTATAACAAAAACCAAGAAAACAAGATTCTTTAATAACTATACATATAATAATTATTACATTATTTTAGAGACAGGAACTTGTTAACAGTAGTTCCCAGAAAGCATTTTAAATTTTACTGTGTAAAAAAACCAAAAAACTTATTGAGTAACATGAGACAAACCACAACTGAGTCTGATCATATTCAACTCTCAAGCTTTAAAAAAACAAGAGCAAGAAAAATGACACATTTAGTAGACATGTTTGTTTCAAGTGAAATGCAATAACTCCTTAAAGCCATGAGAACAGGTAGATCAGCATGAGATAGAACTGTGGAAAAGTCTGAAAATTACCCCAGAATGTTTTCAATAGGATTTCTTTCAACTTTTTATTTTAATGGATGATGGGAAAATGAAAGCTTGTTTCCTGTGTTACATTTTAAATTTTGTCAGTAGTGAAGTTTGGAAAAAGAGATTTCCCAGGGAAAATTCATGAACTGAAGAGGCATATTTGGAACTAGTGAGGTAGCATGGGACTTGGGCTATCTCTGATTTTTATCACTCTTAGTTAAGTTTTTTCAAAGGCAGATGTTCCATTACTTTAAAAAGGACTAGGACAGTGCCTTAAAATTATTACAGAACATGGCAGGAATGTTTAACTCTTCTTTGAGTCAGTAGGCCTAATGCCATAGAGTTCAAAGGAAACTGAATCAGAACTTTTGCAGTATGATGTATTTTTACATTGTAGTAAAACAACACATTGAGATATACGCACATTGCTATAAAACCATTTTTTAAATATAATCTTATATGACAAAGTCTTTTTAGACATCTGTCAAGATAAATTTCAGTCAAATTGGGTTCTAAGCTCTCCCAGATGTCTAGTAATTTGGGTTCATGTGAGAGGGATTTTAAAAAAAATATAGTTTCATTAAAGCCTATACAGTTAGTGGATTTAGAATTATTTTGCTATCCAGTTTTTGACCCACATCAGAAAGCTAAAAAGTATCATATATCTGAATTTGAAGATGAATTTTCAAATTTTGTCCTTTAATCCTGACTGGAATTTAAACCATACATACGAAACAAAACTCTTTATAAATAGTAAGTCTAGTGATGTCTGTACTGTTAGCAACATTTATCTCAAATTTTCATTATTCAAACAATGAAAATTGGTTTCCTCATCACATAACTCCAGTGGAAATTTCTGTGAGCACAATCATCCTTGGCATCTTCTATGCAAATCTTATGCTGAATTTTTATTGCCACAGATACACCTGCTTTATAAAGACTATCCTTACAAGTAACTAATCCTCTGTTTCTGTTTTTCAACTCAGTCAGTAAAGCATTTAAATAGTTCTATATCATATAAAATATAATTTAAAAAGTGAAATTATCTCAAAAATGCATTTTTTTATATTCACTAGCTCAACTGTGACATATCTACTGTTTCAAATATATTTTTAATAACTTGCAAGTGGATCAGCTAGCCATAGTCTCCCTGTGTTTGCAGCTACAGCTGCCTCTAATTTGAGGATCTAGAGACAGTCAGAAATCTCAGTAAATCTTGTACCCTATGCCACTGATCTTTTAAGCAGGGCTGAATAAAAACAGCAGCAATGCTCAAGAGACAACTTCTTCTGTCAGTGGAAAGAAATTAGGTTTTCTCAGAAAACTTATCAAACCAAGCTTTTTTTTTCCCATTCCAGTATATGTAATAAGTTTTGTGTTACATTAATGTATGATTATTATTTGACTAAAAATTATATTTTACAAGTTACATGCTCAGCTATCTTGGCAAACCCTGGTCACCACTGATGCTTGCTTTTGCATCCCAGAGGTTTTTATGAAAAATGCTAAAAACCCCAAAGAAGTAGTGCAAGGACTGAGTTATAGAAAGTTGAGCAAGACTGTCTCAAAGAATATTGGAGCAGCATTGAGGTTCCCTACTTCAGAAAGCTTTGGTGATAATAGCAAACATATTATTGTTCTTTGTATTTCACTGAAAGTAACAACTTCTGTAATAATAAAGCACTCATGGCTAACTGTCTTGGTTTGGGAAGACAGGTGTCTGTTAAGGAAGGCCAGAGCCTCCCCTGGAATAAAAAATGTAAACCCCCTCCCCCCGAATTGCTATAAAATTTAAATTAAGGGGCTCTCAGGCAAGAAATATGGGAGCAGGGATAACAGTCCTTTACTAGGGAAACAAACAAACAAAAATAAAAATATAAAACAAACAAATGCAGTAGATTAAAACAACACAGACAGAGTCAGAACACAACCTGACACCCGGTTGGTCAGGGTGAAGTCTCAGTCCCAGTGGAATTGTGGCTGCAGTCTTCCCGGACTCAGTCCTCAGGCGTGGTTCTGTTGGAGCAGGAAAATCTTATCGAAGGAACGGTGAAGATCTTCCTCTGCTGATCCAGATGAAAAGGGGTAATTCTCTTTCTGAGCAAAACCCAGCAAGAGCTGTCCTGTCTCTCCAGACTCCCAGCTATATCTGTGTAGGAATGCTTGGCTCCTCCCTCTGGGCGGAGCATCTCACAATGGGATGTTAAAGTTCTTACCAGTCATGCATTGACATTCAATAGCCTGTTATCAGCAGATGTCTGCCTGGAGGGAGGAGATGCTTGTGGAAGAGATAAGGAAAACTGCCCACTTAACAGGAGACAACTGCCATACAGATGGTAAATAGAATAGTATTGATTTCACAATCCATGACACTAACTTACAGGAAGCAGAGAGGGTTTAGAGATGGGAAATAGTTTTATTTTGCCTATGACAGGAGATTCACTATTTGTTAGAACCAAGTATTGTCTTCAAAGCAAGCCATGTTGATATTTATTCCTCCTCCATAAATTTTGCCACATACATCTGTTTTGGCCTTGGCTTTAGACCTTGCTGCCTGCTGCTGCTATCTCAAACAAGTCTCAACTGAACTCTCAAACACAAGTCTTCTATACAATATGAAGTCTGGAGAGATATACTTGTCTAGGCACAGGGAAAGAACATTATGAACATTTAACCTCAGCACACACTGAGGCAAATACTGCTCAGATTAGTAAAATCCAGGTGGAATCTCTGCCACTGCAGTTCCGCTGTCCTGTTATGAGTGGTTGGCAGCTGTATGGGATGTTCAGGGCTACCACTGTGGGCAGAAGCCCAAACCCAGCCATTACAGGTTCATCACTCACACTTAACCAGCAGTGACAACTGCAATATCCTCTCTGCTCATACAGTTGCCTAAAGGGACGCTGCAGAAACCAGACAGGAAGTATTAAACTGAGAGATGGATAATGTCTTTAGTGTCCGGGTAAGGTTGTTAAATTACCCCTTGTGCAGCAAGGTCCCCAGGAGGTCCCCAAGTTAAGGAAGCTTGACAAACAAAAAGTAAAAAAGAGATGGTGAGGGTTTTTTTGTCATCATATGGGAAGACATTGCTGTTCTGGTCTCTCACACCAGGATCAGGTGCGTGAGGAGAAGAATAAGGAGTCAGAGAAACAGGTGAAAAAACAGCCCCATTTTCCAGAAAGTGCTTTCTTCACTGCATGCAATGGCCATGGTCCTATCAACTGTCCCTTGTGCTTTACTGATTATCTGGTTTAATTAACATAGACAAGTAGACTGGCAGGGAAGAAGGTTAAGCTGTCCAGGAAAAACATTATTTTAGAAAGAACAAAGAAAGCTAACAAATAATGGAGTCTACTTTTTTAGGAAAGGAGTTCCTGAAGCTCTTTCAGAAAAGGACTAAGCAATGCACTCCTTTTCTCTCCAGGAATTATGAAGTTTTTGGCTATTTTCAAGTGTTATTAAGGTGTCAGCAGCTGGGAGAAAAAAAAAAAAAGCAGACCATATGTAATAAACAGATATAATTTGTATGGTTCACATTTAATTCTCAGAAAGCAGCTGTGCGTTTGAGAGTTTTTCCATGAGAGACAAGGAAATTCTTTGTTAAGGTCCAGCATTTCTACCGACTGTATCACAGGAGAGACTATGGTATCACCATTTGAATATGTTATTTTTATAGACTCAAAGTATAATTTCATTGCTACATATATATATATATATATATATATATATAGATAGATAGATATATAGATATATAGATATATATTTATATATGTATGTATATATATATTAAACTTAGCTGGGTGATAAGCAGCTATTTTCTACCATAAAGGCTGATAAAAAAAAAAAATCTAAATTTTCAGTAGAAGCTTTCTTTTGAAATGTTGACTTTTGTTAAGAAAACTGAAAGAAGTCTGACTTCTGCAAAAAGTAGTCAGCTTAGCTGCAATCATAATTGAAAATTTGTTGCTGCTGTAGAAATCATTCATCTAAATGCTTGGAGATATTTTCATGCTGTGAAGCTTTAATATTAACTACTGATCCAGCACAAAAACCAGAAAAATAGCATAGTTACTTATATTCTTGATGTTCTGCAGATAGAATGTCTCCAGGTAATGCCTAAATTCCTTTTGGTTGAACAAGAAAACGTTCCCCAATTCAAAACCAAAAGTTATTATTTTCACTGTCATCTTGGAGGAAAGCAGATTGAAAAATGGTCCTGGAACAAATATTGTTATTGCCATACCTGAATTTTTTGAGATTTGTGTTCAGAGGCTATAATAGTCATGAAATGCTCAGGGCACAATCAATTGTTTTCTGATGCCCTCATTTTTCATTCAATATAAGATTCTCTGTCTTCCACAACCTAATAGGACAATATCAAGAGTAAAAAAGCATGGAACATTTAAAGAGAATAGATTCTGATAGTAAAATTTGTAGTTTAGCACTACTAACTAAATGCAGCTGTAGTAGAAAAATGGTAATTTACAAGTAGTCTTCCTTCTACTGTTTTTAAGACTTTCAAGCACCAATGTTCTACACTACTCAAGAAAAAGAGGAGCTGCCTTCACTAGGGTCACTCCATACTGCTCCTCATGGAGTGTCTGAGATGCTATCCCTGTCAAGCAGACTGTCCCCTCCATCAGGTCCATGTGCTCCAGCAACCACTTATGGGAAAAAATGTCCTAACTGTTTCTTAAAAGCAAATTTAGGATGCCTTTGGTCCTGCATCTCATCACAGAACACATGAGTAATTTTTGCTAATAAATAATCTAGAGAAATGAGATTTCTCTTGTTCTTCCAGAATCTGTCTAAATTCTGGAACTAAAGGATCAGTCAGTTGATATACCTAAACATATCTTATATATGCTTGCCATATTTTCTCTGACAATGCTTGAGAGTTTTCTTTTCTTTTAATTTTAAATGTACATGAAAAAAAAGCTGACTTAAGGTATCTTTTTTCATTACCTCAGGGATATACCTTGCTAAGTTTTATGTTTTGTGGTTTTGCAGAAACCTCCTGCTTTCACTTTTTTTTGCACTGAGCAACTTAAAAATATATTCAGGTACTATATTTCAGGTACTATAGGAGCCAATATTAATGGCTCTTATTACATTGACAGCAGATAGCAATTTTATCTGTCAGTTTTTCAATGCATTTCAGGAGTTACAGGTTGTTGGTACTCATTTTGCTAGGATCCATGGAAAATGTGTTATCTTGCTTTCAGATGCAGATAGAAACACTGACATTCCCTTTGGCATCATGTCAGGTGGTCAAAATTTCCTTTAATGATGTTGTGATGCTATGATGAAAAGTTCTGTTTCAGTTACTCAGTATCCTGCAAAAATGTTCTGAGTATTAACTTCATCAATGTCCCTAGAAATGCCTCTATTTCTTGCACTTAAGAACTCTATAAATAAGTTCACTTTCTTAATTTACATCTGGAGTGACAATAATAGCCACAATTTATAGGCAGCACTAAGCTACACGTTGGGTAACTTACCAAACAGTCCTCAAACTCTTTACAAGGGAGTGGCTTTTAAAGATGATATAGCTACAGAATCTTCATTACTCTTTTTACAGAGCCATAGAGCTCAAATGAGATGGCCTGGCACTGAATTCCAACATACACCTCCAGAACTGTTTATAAATCAATGTCAATGCTTGGCAATTTCAGGCAATTCTTTAATGCTTATCTGAACAGAGTTACAGTGAGTGCTACAGGAATGCTTCTGCAATCTTCATGGCATTGCTGGGTAGCCCCTGGCTGGGGCACATTAATGCCTCTGCCTGAGACTGCCAAATCCCTGAACAAGAGGTGGACAGGTGGTTGTCATCGTTTAACTCCAGTTGGCAACAAAGTCTCATGCAGTTGCTCATTCACTCTCCCCTGGTGTGAAGAATTGGAAGAGGAAAACCAAGAAAATTCATGTATTGAGATAAAGCAAGTTTAATAGGTAAAGCAAAAAGTGTGTGCACAAGCAAAGCAGAACAAGGAATTCATTCACTTCTTCCCATCAGGTGGCAGGTGTTCAGCTGCCTACGGGAAACACATAATGGTGACTCAGGCAGATGAAAACCATCCCTCCAAACATCCCCTCTTGTCTCCTTCTGCAGGTTTATAGACTGAGCATAAGGCTATATGGCATGGAACTTCCCTTGGGTCACTTGGGGTCAACTGTCCCAGTTAGTCCTCTCCCGGGACACTTCTCCTGTGCACCCCCAGCCCACCTGCTGCTGGGTTGGGATGAGAGGCAGAAAAGGCCTTGGTGCTCTGCCAGCACTGCTTGGAGAGAGTGCAAACATGCTATCAACACTGTTTCCAACACAAACACAAAGCAAGGTCCCATGCCAACTACTAAGAAAATTAACTCTATCCGAGACAGAACCAGCACTGAAGAGCTGCCTCTCCTCCCATTCTAACTACTGCTTCAGTAAATCCATATAAATCTCAAAACTTTCCTTCATCTCATCATGTTTGAGGTATTCAGAGGCTGGTTAAAACCAAGGGAGTGTTGAGTTTCTCAAATACATCTTCCCACTAGGGCTCATGAAAAGTCACAGAACTGCATAAACCGTCATTTGAGAATAAAAACTGACATTGAATTTAATGTTAAATTCACATTGATTTTAATGAGATGAGAAACAAACTCTTGAGGCTTCAGGGAAAAAAATGTAAGAAAAACCCCTTTATTTTCTCTTCTAGCTTGGAACGCAAGGTTTCTATAGGATTCTCCAAAGTGCTGATCTAACAACACCATATCCCATAGTAGAGCTTATATCAGTCAGTGCAGCTGCACAAGACTACTTTAAGTTTGATGCCAAGAATTAGCTGGAAGTGAAGTGTCACTCAGCTAACCGTGTCACTTTTTCAGCCTGCAAGCCAAAAAAAATCCCAATGCTGTTCACAAAAGGGGAATAATATTTTGCACGCAGTTCACATTTTGTTCTCTTACTTGTCACAACAGCTAAATCTGAATGGCATCTTGTTTAATTGTTCTGCACATTTTCTGAACATATGAAACTCTTTAGCTTTCTTCCACATGCATCACTACTCCAAGTTTTAGAAAACAAACAAATGTTTGGGTGGGGTATGTACTGGTGGAGCTAAATTTCATAGGAATGTATATTTTCAACTAGAATCAATTCCTCACCATTCAGCTTAATTCAGCTGTTATCTGGGGTATGCTTTGATATGTCTGACAAGCTGTATCTGTCATAACCCCACCTTGGAATATTAATACCACTTTTACATTTATCAGCATATTGAACCAAACTTAAATTTTTTCCTGTAGGAACAAAAAGAGGCATGCTTTCTTCATCTAACACAAACAGCTGTGGGTTTTCAGAGCTTTACAACTCTTTGTTTGTTTGTTCTAAAGGAAAATGTATCTGTAGGAATTGTGAAAAAGGAGATGAAAGTTACATTTAGTTCATAACAGATGCTACATAAAATGATGTATTTTCTCAAGCAGATAAGCAGAAGAAATTTCAATTCAAAACAAAAATGCTAATTTTTTTAGTTACTTCATGAAATAGTTTTGATCATCCTTATAAGTACATAAAATTTGGCTAATATATCAATCATATCATTTTAGGCACACAGTTGCAATCCAGAATGCAATTCTTAAGAATTCAGACACTTAAAAATATTGGATTCTTCCTATCAACCCTTTCCAAAGGCAATAAATATATATATATATTTAAATTGTATTAATTTTTAGTGGACCACACAACAGGTGATTCATAATGTTAATAAGAACCCACAGCAAAACTTCTGCAAGCTCGATGTGCAATCCTAGCAGAAGAACATAACATCAGCTAGATTTTCCATTTGACTGATTCATCACTCAAAATACTAACTTGAGCACTTGTCTTCTGTTTGTAGTGATCCCTGAAAGACAAAAAAAAAAACCCACAAAAACCATAACTAAGACTTGCCATTCCCTTTGCACCCCAGAATAATCTACAGGAAGAGAAGAGGAAAGAGAATGATTAACACTTTTTCCCTTGTCCATTTGAGTTTCAGCAGTTATAACAAAATAAAAACACTCAGAGAATAAACTTTAATAGAATTGAACTATATGATAATGAAATCCATTACAGAAAACACCCGTATACAACAGAAGACACATCTACAGGGTAATTAAATTAATTTTAAAAAACAGATATGAAAGCTAATAGGAAATGAAGAGAGAGAACAAATAGAAGTGATCTAAACTAATGTTAGATTTACATTAGCTAGATTTACATTTACATAACCTTTTCCATTCATCCAGTTATTCATAGACTGGCACTGCAGTTCACAAGATGGAAGGAAGGAAGGAAGGAAGGAAGGAAGGAAGGAAGGTAGGAAGGAAGGAAGGAAGGAAGGAAGGAAGGAAGGAAGGAAGGAAGGAAGGAAGGAAGGAAATCAGTAGCAATCCTAGTTTTCTGGTAATAATTCAAGACTTCATGATTCACTGCTTATATTTTAGTTTAAAAGCTACAAAAACATTTTTATTTTTATTTAGAAATAGATGTGCAGCATGTATCAATGTAAAAATGTATATAAGATACAACTTCAGCGAAAGCTTGGGAATGCTTGATCTGATTTTTGTGAGTTGCAGCAGACCATCTGTCACAGGATCGGGCAGAATTGAGGTTATGGGTGTGAAAATACTCAAGAGATTTCACTGTAGGATAATTTTGAGCACAGAGATGCCTTTGTACCTCACTCCTTATTGCTTTAGTAAATCTGGATGTGGTACTTTAAACACATCCCTTTGAAAACCTTCCCCAATGCATCAGATTTCCAGTTGTTGTATTTCTCTTTTAATTATAAATTAACACCTTCCTCCATGGAGCCTAAGAGCTGTCCAAGCTGTGGAACTTTGTCATAGATTAAAAGCCCAAAATGAAAGAAACTATGGAAGTTTGTTTATTTTGGTTTGGTTTGGTGTTTTTACTAACTACTGAAAGCTTTATTTAACAGTTATATATTCTGCTTTTTGAATATGATAATATAACACATTTTTTCAAGTCCAGTATGAGACACACTCAATTGCCTTGGCAGTATCGTCATGATTTGCACCTGCTTTTACAAAAAAAGGTTAACCCAGAAAAGAATACTTGTCTGCGAGCCCATAGCATTGCTTTATTTATTTTTTGGTACAATGTGTATGGAGAAAATACTGTTTGACATCGTGTGTCTACGAATTTGAGATTTTTTTCATCTCTCCTGGTTCTGATTTTACAGGATGAGAAAGGTCCCTAGTGTATTTCAGATTTATCAAAAAACCCACCCTATAAAAATTGGTATACAATATGAACTGAAAATTAGCATCTCAGGGCTCAGAAAACTGGAGCACAAGAAAATGGTTTCCAAACAAATAATCTGAGATATGGCCTTCTAGATGGCTATCTATTTTTGAACTGGAATAAAATAAGAGATGATCAGGAGAATCTAATTAATTTTTTTTCAGTCTGGTCTACTTATAAATCTTCTGGATTTGCCAAAAGCAAATAAAGAAATACTTCACTTTATTCTTTTTTTTTTTTCTTTCTCTCTCATACTTCAACATAGTCATGTATATGCTTATACAAATATCATTTTTTAAATAGATTTTTGGACCTTTAGCTCAGAAAATTATGCCTTTATTGAGGAGCCAAATAGAACCAATAGATCGAAAGAGGACCTGGTCCTCAAGTGACCAAGTTAAACACATGCTGATGCTTGGAAAATATGCATTCTTGCTGTGTACAAAGTAGGAAATATGAAAGGTGGAAGATGCTGCCTCTCAGCAAAAATCCTAATGTAACTCTTGTTAGATTATTTTATTACTTTTGATTTACTTCATTTGTGTTCAGTTGTGTTCATGTTATGCTATATATAATTAATGCTATGAAGCATTTATATTACAAAATACCAGTAATATTCACAAGAATATTCAGTAAAATATACAAATGGTATTTTTTCTGTTCTGCCATGGAATCATTCTCTAGCAGTAGTACCTTGAGCAGGTTGTTCAGATAATGCTTTCATACTTGAGTCTGAAGTTAATTAATTACTGTCTCAGCTTAATTAATTTAGGGGAATGAGAAGTTGGTTTGAACTAAAAATGGAAAGTTTGTATTAATAAAAGTTAAGCCAAAAATTTTTTGGCAGTGTCAGTACTTTTCTTGCAAAAATCAAAAGGTTTTTGAAAGGAACTAATTCTTAAAAAAGCCTCTATTTCATCAGCTTGCCATTTTCCAAAGGAAAGTGTTTCATCCCAGAGCTCTCCAACAGCCCTAAACATTTCTCTTGTGTTAGGCCAGCACACATGGGAAGTGTTCATTTCCACTGGCTGCATGTAAAATTGGTTTCAGGACACAGATGTTTGCAGTACAACGAAAGCACCAATTTGTATTTGAGTATTAACTTCTTTTCAGTTCTTCCATTATGGAAAAGTATGATTTCTCCAATTTTCCATCTTCCCTCTCTGTAACAAGTTTGCTTTTCATGCCAGAGTTGTAGGATCATTAGGAACACAAGCTAAACAAATCCTAGGCTTTTAAGAAGTTTCATCAAATAGTCAACTTTTCTGTATAGCCAAATAGGAAGAATTCAGGATTCCATTCATTCAGAGAATTATATTCTACTTTATGACTGCCTGTTCAGGAATAAATTGAAAGAAAAAGAAGTTATATCATAGCAAAAGTCAGTTTGGTATTCTGTGTTGTTCATAACACTCCTGGGCATTTTGGATTTCCTCTCATTAATAGCTTGTATTGTTTATTACTTAAATAGAAATCCCAACTTCAGTAGTAGCTGCACTTGTCTGAAAGAAAATATTGCATTCTTTTTTCAAAGATATTGATATCTTTTTTCTGTCTTGTACATGGCACAGGCCCTTAAGACCATGATTTAAAATTTATTTCAATTAACTTTGAATGTATTTGAATTGAAGATCTTAGGTCATTCCATCTTGGCATTTGCAATGCTCAAAGATACCTTCTTATGGTGAAACTTCGAATACTTAGGTGCCACTATAAAATTTTCCAGAGATTCACTGAAGTTGGGATGTCAGTTTCTGGCCAGGCAGACTCCCAGGTGGCAGTAAGGACTTCACCATTCTTCACATGGAAGACATTGGAAGACTTAGCTCTGGGCTGAGCAGGACTCTGAATGGAAGTGGCCTTACTAGTTTCCTTTGACAAAGAGGTCAAAAAAGGGGCTCAGCAGATGGAAAATACTTTCCTCTATTGCTCTGATTCTCTACATGTGAGAATGGCAATTTATAACATGCTGAGGACTGGCATGAAAATATATCAACACAGAAAATTTCATTTTCTTCACAACATCAAGTCTTCCTAATCTCTAACAATTATTCTTCCCCTTATAAAGTCTCATGAAGTTATACAACTGCTTTTGAATGTTTACCAGTTAGAGGTTTTTTCAGTATTTTCCAGAATCTTCTTACATAGAAATGTAATATTACTGAGAAATTTTATTTCTGATACAGGGTGGAATCTCTGAGGTTATAGCAAGTTCATAAATAATAATTTTTAATCGAGTCTCATGCTGAAGTGACATCTTCATCTGCTATCATTTCTGAAAAAGTTTAATGGTTAGACCAGGATGTCCTGTTTAGTTCTGTTGAGTTTTCCTGGACAATTTCAGACCTGTTTCTGCAGTGAGCAACAACAACACTGATGCTCAGGATAAGTTTCAATACATTAAAGTACTTTTGAACTTTGTCCCAGATACAGGAGTTTTTAGAAGATGCCTCTCTGCACCATACTTCTTTATCTATAAATTAAGACCTTCTTTATCTATAAATTTTTCAAATGTCTCATACAGACACTACATCTCATAAAACACTCTCACAAAAGCAAATTATTTCTAAGGATTTCTAATTCTAAGACATGCTACAGTGTTTTTTATCTTTTCCGGTCAGATAAAGTCTCTTCAGGCCTGTGGTATAAACGTCTGGTCCATGCAAAAAAAATCATCACTAATAGTCAATCTCACTTAAGTTTTTCATCAGAGTCAATAGGATTTGCCTAGCATTTTACTGCCTGCATCATCAAACACTGCATTAACACTGCAGATTGCAGAGCAGAATGCAGTATTTTGATTTATTTGGAATCTGATGGGGTCCTTATCTTTTCATGGAATAAAAATGCACCTGAAATTTTTATGCTGAGAAGTTGTAATATTTCTCTATTACTTTTAGAGCAAGTTACTGCCAATTTTTGCAAGCACCTCAAACAATTTTTTTTACCGTAAGTAAACAGGAAAAAGGTCATGGCTATGCAAGATATTCATACAATATAATCAGTGGGTGATTTTCTAAACTGTTCCTATAATTTTATAATTAACAGGCAAAGATGGTTAAACAGGGAACTAGTATAGCAAAGGTTGTTTCCTGGATATAGATGTATTTCACACCAGCCAAAACACAATTGGCAAGATCTGTGCCTCCCTGTAAAGTGTTTTCAAATTAGTTACCAAGATTGCTTTGGCAGAGAGTAGAAAGGGAGAGGAAATTTCAAAGGGTGGTCCTTGCCATCTGAGACACTGGTCTCCAGAGACAGCCATTCATTCTTTGGAGAAACCCATTAACTAAAATCAGAAAAAAAACAGGGGAAAAAAATTAATATCTAACTTTTAAGAGGCTCTGCATTGCATATACTGCATATATTGTTACTTACTTCCCATATACAGCCTATTAAGAAAACATGTCATTTAAGCCATATGATTCCTATCATGTCTGATATGTACAGACAATTGCAAAGATTTTTCACCTCTCCAATTGATCCTAGAAATATTTCACAGTGACATCAGTTGCAGTCACAAGCTACCTATATTGGCATGCACAGTAAGACTTTAGCAGACATTAACAAAGTTGGAGTTCTACTGAATTCAGTATAATGCATCTCTTTTATAATCCCTGTAATCTCATCCTTTGCACAGATATTTCTTTCTCTGTTAAAAGATAGGAATTTTACAGTTATTTACAGAACAAATCTATTCTTGAAAGGAAGACCAGAACAGATTTTATCTTGTGGTTTTCCACGGGAAAATGACTCCTCAGTTGTAAAGAATCATTCCTGAAAGTCGCTGCTATAATGACTTCAGAATGATACCAAGAATATACAAAACAATCTCTTCTCCCAAGTAACAAGTGGTGGGACAAGAGGAAATGGTTTTGAGTTGCACCAGGGGAGGTTTAGATCTGGATATTAGGAAGCATTTCCTCACTGAAAGGCTTGTCAAGATTTGGAACTGGATGCCCAGGGAAGGGGTTGAGTCGCTATCCCTGGATGTATTTAATATATACCTAGTGCAGATGTGGCAATTAGGGACAGAGCCTTTGGTTAATGTTTGGACTTGGTGATGTCAAAGGTCTTTTCCAACATAAATGGTTTTACGATTGTTTGATTCTAGATTCCTCAAATTTAAGATAGAAAACATTGGAATAAATCAGAAAATTTGTCTATGATTTGTAATGTAAGACAATGTATTTCCTTCTTACCTCTTCTACATGTATTCCAGTACTGTTGAGGGAGCCAATTTTCTCTTAATTTTCAAAGACACAAAGAATTTCCAGATGGCAATAGGCTTATTGTGAATGAAGTCCAAATATAAAACCAGTGGGGAAGTTGCAATCACAAAACAACCTGACATGATTCCATTATGATCCTGCAGTTAATGCTGCACTGATTCATGGTGACCCAGCTAAGGATATTTCCACAGATGTTTTGAGCAACGAGCAAAAAGCTCCACTGGGGCTCTGGAGGCAAATGTCCAGGCTGCCACGTGGACATCTTCAACCAATAGACAATTCTTCAGAGGCTTTGCCCCGTTCCCTGCAGCTCTGGACACTTCATCTATTCTTCTGTGAACCTTCTTTCCTCTCTTATTCCCTACAGTCCTCCCTATAGCCCCTACTTTTACAAGCAGTAATTTCTGTTGACTGCATTTACACATGAATTATGATCCCTAACTCAAATTAGGTTCTGCATAACCATCACAGATCTGAATTCTAGTGAAATGGTTTCATCCAGCTTTCCCAAACATTGACTTGGATACACATCTATTATTTTCCAGATCACACTATTTATGAATCATCTATTACTGTAAATTAAAAAAAAAAAAAAAAGCAATTGCAGAAAACTATTATTTTATAAACTGTTTTCCTGACTGAATTTACAGCAAGAAAATTTCTTGCCAAAAGTCTTTTTCCCGGGCATCTATAAATGCATTAGGAGCCAATTTTATCTATATATGTGTATCTCCTATATTGTCTGCCAGATCTTAACATCACCTCTCATGTTAAATGGACCTTTAACTATACTGCACTAAACCTAAAGGTTCACTAGATCACCTGCAATGTAGGATTCTAGTTTCAACAGCATTCTATTCGAGTGGAATATCTCCTTTCAAAGTTTGATTTTGTTTGATTTTATTTTAACACAGTATTTTACTGTGTTAAAATATTTGATTTTTCCAATGTCATTGTGGTGTGAAAACTAGAAAACTGTTCAGACATAAAGCCAAAAATTGGGTTTTATGCTATACAGTATTTACTGATGACAAAGATTTTAAAATTATTATATAACTTATCACAAAACAAGCAAATAAAAAACTCAAGCACCACTAAAAGTTTTGACAAATGCAGAAAAAAAAAGCCAGCAGCACTCATAATGTTTAGTTTTGTTTGTTTGTTTTTAATTAGCAAAAGAATATTTTAAACTATACATGCACGTGTAAACAAAAAAACCTCTAACTACACAGTACATTTCATCTGTGGTACATTTTTCTTCTAATGTGGTAACCTCTAGATTCAGAAAAGTAGCAGACACCTTGACTTCACTTCTAGTGAAACAGATATAAGATGCTAACTTAATGAATAAGAAACACCCTCCCTATGCACCAGCTGATTATCCAGCAAAAGAGGTCTGTAATTACTTTGTAGAGATGTCCTTCAGTAATATAAATTAAAAAATAAGAAATGGTATTGTATCAAATTTTAAATTCAGATAAGTAACAATACTTCCCAATACAGTCAGAAAAGTGAGGGTTACTTTCAAATTAGCTTTTATTTTTAATTTCCAACTTTTAAAAAATTGTGTCTCTACAAAACGTTCATTAAACATGTTTTGTTACTGGAAAACACTTTAAAAATCCCCACAGCTCCTCTCCAGCCCCATCCTCCTCCCCCACCCCCAACAGTTACAGCCAGCCAAATATGCATCCATTTTCCAGTTTGTTATCCATGGGCAATTTTTCTGTTATTGGATACAAATCTCTAATAGAAAACAGACAGATATACTGCTAAAACTTTTCACATGCTAATAAACATAATTCAAGCTGCCATTACATCACTTCCCAACAATATAAACATTTCTTATTTCAAGGAACAGGATCTGGCACTCTACTCACAATAAATCCTCTCCACTCTGCAAGCAGACTCATTCATGTGAAGCAGTAAGGCATAAATCAGGATTAGTAGCATCCAAACCAGTAAGTGCATGATGCTGGTTAAGGCTGATGATTGCTGTTTGAAGGGTAAACTACTCTACCACACCTCTTTGTCTAATAGACTTGTTCCTGGACAACATCTAAACTACAATTCATAATACTTGGAAACAATTCCAAAGTCTTTGCAGAAAAGATGTATCAGGAGATAACCACCTGACAAGAGAGAAGGCTCTGAAGCCTTGAAATGCACAGGAAACTGAGATCATTGAGGGTTTGCCTGTGCATTGCTTTAGTCGGTCCACCTAAACACCAAGAGCAAAATGTGAATCATGATCATTCATCTACAGCAGTTCTGACCCTCCAGTAAGGGAACAGCTGCTGCAGGTTTGACAGAAGGCCAGCCCCCACCAAGCTACCAGAGCAGGCTCATACCCAGGCTCACAGTACTATAAAAAGATCTGTGTGAATGTCTAATTTCCCCAAGTAGCTTGTTCACTGAAATCAGCAATTTTGTGACCACTGAAACTTTTTGCAAATTTGTATCTAATTTGGTAAGAAAATCGGAATGAGTGTAATAAATGTTTATTGCTTGTTTCCAAGTATTGTATTGAGACCACATGAAATTATGTTTGATTTTTAAATCAAAAAGTGTTTTAGAACCAAAACTCAAAAAAAACCCAAAAACCAAATGAGCAATTTTGTTTCAGCCAAATAGAACATTTTGTTAAGCTGGAGGAAACGTGATGAGGGTCTCTGTTACATAAAGCATTTGGAAACCTTTTCATTTTAGATCAGCAGAAATTACATGTTGAGTGTGTTTGGGTTCATACACCTAACTGAAAAGTCAGTTGTTTGCACAGCTGCATACTAGAAAGTCTAGAAGGGCTGCTGGCATATTCAAAGAACATTGTCTACACCTTCACCCTTTACCCTTTTTACATCTCAGCCAAACCTCCTCCACCACCCCCAAGATATCACACTTTGCTCAGAATCTGTTCCTTGCTACAGGAAAGAAGACATTCTGATCACATACAGGTATTTGGACTTCTGTGTTAATGAGCTCATATGTTACAGTCTCTTGAGTATTAGCAGTAATAGTGATTATCATTATTACACATAAAATGTCTGTATCCAGAGCCTCATTGTTCTAGGTGCCAGTCCTTTACAAAAATAGTTACCCACTCTTGTTCTTTGTCCTTGTCTTTCCCATCCTGTCTTCTCTACTGACTTCTCAACATCTTTATTCCACCACTGCAAAGCATTAGCAGTAATATGGCCCTTATGCATACATCCTTTGCTGTGGAAAGTAGAAACAGAAAGTAAATCTGTATATTTTAAACCCATGCCTTTTTCAAACAGCGTTCACACTGTCTAAACTGACTGAACCCTTAGTGCAATATCTACTTCTAAAAAACATTTCTCATATAAGACTTTAATATATCCTAAAGCAGTGATTTTTTCACTGGAACAGAATAACTTTTCAGTAGAGAGCACTACAGCTGGGGACCATCACTCACCAAAAATACAAAAAAGAAGATTTTGAGACTCACTGACTATCTCGAGGCAAATGCCATCTCACCAGTGTGCCTTTCTTGATACTCAAAAGACTGCTTGCTTTATTCTGCTGAGATTCAATATTCTAACAAAAAGTGTCCTTCAGGAAAAACTTTTCTCACTCTTCCCTTAAACCATAGTAATTTCACGAACACTAATCCTCTGTCAGAATTGGTGTTGACAAATCACAGTTAGACACCATAAGAATATTTTGAAGTTCCTTTGAAACTTAATAAATCACTCATTAGTGATTTTTATCTGATTCTTCCAGATCAAGAAAAAGGAAGAGTATTTGAAAGGGGCAAGAAAATATAATGCAGACCAGAAATAAACAATATTTAGTGATAAACAAGACAGAATGAGTTGATGTGCAATACACAGATAATTATAATTACCACCTTGTGATTAATTTAGTAAATTAATCAATTTTCACATCACCAACACATATTTTGAAGATAAACTTTCACTGAACTGATCCAAGAAGCCATGCTTTTTATGTAGGATCAAATAATCAGAAGAGTTAATGTTAAACAAAAGCTTTCAGGTGGAGCAAATCAGTTTTCCACACTCCTGCAGGGAGAAGCAAGCCCCACCCCAGTTGTCAGTGTAGTACTTTGCACCTACATGCCATATGAAGGCAGAAAATGGCATTAGCCTCCGGGATCATTAGCTACAAATTTGCTTCATTTAAGTCTTCCCTATTCTGATCTGACATCCACACATAAAACTGTGTGTCCCCAGAGTTAACTTAGTAAGAAATATATCATTTGCATCTACATTGCAAGCAACCAGTAGGAAAGTTTGGGGAGCCACGTAACACCATCATACAAGGAGTGCCTAACCAACTGAGGCACGCTGGCAGTGATCCAAATAGATGGATCTATTTGCAGAAAAGATTCACTAAAGAATGAAGTGACCTGGGGTCTACACAGCCTTATTGTCAATCAGCCTCAGGCCAAACTATGGCAAAGATTGTGCTCTGCTCTGTCTTTTGAAGCCATGCCTCCATGAAAGGAGCAGGAGTCTTGGAATTGAGAAAAGAGTATATTAAAACTTTGATCCTAGTCTTTTAGCTGCTGGAAGCGGTTTTATTAAAATCTTCATCAATGACCTGGAAACAGAAGAGAGAATTGAAGCTGCAAAGTCCACAGGTGATGATCTGAGTAGTCAAGGAAGGTGGAACTTCAGAAAACCTCAAAGACAGAACTTAGAGGGCAAAAAGACAGCAGAGGCATCTATAATAGATGCAGCCAACATAAGACAATTAGGAAAAATAGTCTTAACACATATACTTAGTGTTAAACTTGGAAGTTATCACTAGAGAACAATACTGGTTCATCACCAACAGTTGTCCAAACTAATCTCATGTTTGAAAAGGAAAACTCAGGGGCAGCATGTGAGAGCTTTATGTAACCATGAAAGCTGTGAATAAGCTGGATACCCAGCTGTTCAGCAAAACCTGCAACAAAAGAACTGAGGGATAGTCAGTGTCACAAGTAGGTAGAAAACAGGTAGAAGAAATGCCTTTACTTTGGGGGTAATTCATGCATTTATTGCCAGAGGAAGTGGAGAAATAGATTTGAATGGGACCACATTCAAAAAAACATTGTACAAATTAATAGATAATGTATTTCGAAATGGATTTTAAATGTATAGGACAGGAAATGTACACTCTAATAAAAAATTATGGATGCTGAAGGGAATGTCAAGAATGAATAACAAGAAGTGGCCAGGTTGGTTTTTATTTTTCTCTCCTCATTGTGATCTCCAGGTCCTATTTCCAGAGGCTGAATAAGGGCAGATAGATTGTTTGTCTGGGACAATGAGGCCCTTCTTACTTTCTTAATTCTTGTGTCCAACAGCAGCTAAATGGAAATGGGTTTCAAAAGTCATTGGAAAACCAACCATGATCTCCTTGAAATTAGGCTTCCTCTGCCCTGTAGTACAGCTGATTCTGCACTGCAATTTTAATGCTAAAATACAGATGTTTTGCATCTTCTCTGAAACTTGAGAATCACAGGGATCAACTACAAAGTTACCTTTCAAAACCGTGTACTGAAAGCTAGATTAAGTTCTACTTTTTAATTGACTTATGTGGAAGTACAGCAAAGCTTAATTTTGTCTCAGTATTTACATAAAAACAAACCAAAACAAAAGCAAAATTATTTTTAAAGCAAATAGTTAACTGCCTAGATACATATGTAATAAAAAAATGTACTGCATTTGTACATTCATTAAAAAAATTGATTACACCATCTAATATCTCTTCTTTTTAGTCAGGTCTCAGGTCTTATTCCTACTGAATGTGCAAGTCTTCCACAAGGAGGTATTATTCCCTTCTGTCTGCCTGCTGCTGCCTGTTTCCCTCCTTCCTCTGAAACTTTTCACAGGGACCAGTTTCAGCCCTCCAGAACCCTTACACAAATCTGCTGGACAATCACAGCCTTCTGTCAAAGTTCCCTTCATCTGCAGTGCCACAGCATCCCTCTGTTCCCAGATTTTTTTGTCAGCTGCTTGCATATATCTGCCTCTTCTCATTTTTCCTGATTTAAAATTATCTCAGCATCTCTTTTGTTTGGTTGGTTTTATTGTTGGGTTTTAAAATGTATTGCATGATCTTATCTTTCATAAGTACTAGTCTATAAATGCTGTTTGGAACCAGTGCTTACAGCACCCAAAAGAGCTTCACCTTTTCTAAGATGTAATTGCATCTCCCCAATAAAAGAAGGTATTCCACTGAAGGTGCTCCATTCATGTAAATGAAATAATTTTTCATTACATTTAATTAAAAAAAAAACCCAATAGATTCTTAGTGGGGCAGAAGGCAATAGAAAATTCAGAATTTAGTCATGGAAGCTATATTTCCTAAAGATTGTTCTGTCATCAACTTCTGAATGACTGAAATGCATCCTTGCTCTTGAAGTGCCTTTCTGGGCATCTCAGATAGTCCCTGAAATTTGCCATCCAGCCTTCAGAGCAGATCTTTTTTCTCACACTTTCCTTGCAAGACTGAAGCAAGTTTTACCAAGTCAAGTTGCTTTTACCTGATGGTAATATGCAAATAAACAAATGCCCAGTAAGAGCCTGTGAACCTCTAAATGAGGATGCTATTGTTAATACTAAGAAAAGTAAAATACTGATATCAAGAATATAGAAGTTTTATGTTTATGTTAAGAAGAATAAATTTAAAAAAAAAAAGTTTTTTAGACATAGAAATAAATGCCCCTTCTTATATGCCTGTGTTAGACTTTTGTAGTGATATATTATTTATGAAGCTGCATACCAGAATAATGACAAAAGCAACTAACCAGGCTCACGTCTGAATGGAAATTAATTTTAAAGTTGTTATTTCTTTCTTATAAACAGATTGATAGACAGTTGATTTATCCCTGCAGAGTATCCAGTGATAAAAAAAAAAATGTGGATCGAACAATATTATCCTTACCACAGCAGACAAAAATTTATTATGAACCTGAATTCCATGTGGGACTAAATCCAGCCCTAGAAATAACAGCAACACATAAGATGCTCAAATTACATTTTACTAAGGATTCAGAGTACAAATTGCCCAATTCAAATACAGAAATGTAAAAATAAAGTCTAGAAACAGATTTATTGTGAATTCATTTCACATTACCAGGAAATAAAATTGATTAACTGTCTAATGTATATCTGCCAACCTTCAGGCCCTCAGTCAGTCATCAACACAGATTCCTGACATTTAAAGCATGCACTGACAGTAGAATTGTACATATACACTAAATCAGAGAGGTACACAATGCTTGTAATTTTTAGCTATGCTTATATTGTCATGTGAGTCCATGCTGTTTTGCTCATGGGTTATATATTTGGCTATTTGTGCAAGTAGGGAAACAGAAAAATCTAAATAACTATGGGGGTGATTAAATACTATTAACTCACAGATATATTTTAAGTAAAAAAAAAAACCTTAGCTTTTTCTTGCAGGACATTTCTAACGTTACTGTTCAGAAGAATCAAATAATATAAACAGTGTTACCATTATTGATAATAATTGCAATATATATGGAATTTTAGTACTTCTCTCTCAAAATACTTAAATCACTGAGAATGAATTAAAAGTACCTGTTTTGAAAGTCAGATTCCATTGATATCTGAAATATCTATTACAGAGAAAGAATAGGAGTAATCACTATTGATAAGCTTTTACAAACATTGTATAGACTGATTGTTATTAATTTAAAATTGAATTAAATACCCTCAAATATAATTTATCCTCAAATATCTCTTATCATACCTGGGTGAGAAATGCTCAAGGCAATGGTGAAGCAGCTGTCATTCTCTGATAGCAAAAATATGTCTAAAAAGAGTTGATGTAAGAGAAATTACCAATAAGTGACCTGAGCACTTTTCCATGAAACAATATGTAATGCCATTATCCATTGTTCTGTACATCAAATTTTAGTTGGTCTGATGCTCATTGTCCTGAACACTGTGGTAAACCTGGCTTAAAAGGATCAAAATACTATCATGTGCACATATGTAGATCATATGAGGCAGAAACTTTCTGGAATAAGGGAAGCAAATGGCCTATTCATGGAACAAAGGCTGATGGGTTTCCCAGGGATAGTTTTCCACAAGATGCAGTAACTCTTAGCTGTGATGGAAGGATCTAGATTAGTCCCTAAACTGACTGGTTAAACTCTCCCAGCTTTGATGCAATATTCCTGTCAATTTCTTTGACAAGAAGAATATGTCTTCCATACCCTGTTTTTGGAATGTTTGCTTCAGTGCCTAGCTCTGAAGTCTGTAAACTAAATACTGCTCCATGTGCTGGGAAATATAGGGGGGGAAAATTGAGAGTAATTGAATAAGTAAATTAGTGTAGGATTCTGAGTGTGGAATAAGAGACAACATGTATATAATTGTTTCAATGTACCATGTAATTAGCATACACTGAGTATCTGTAATTGCTTGTCAGTTCAAAGCAGAAACATTTTCTATAATGCTGTCTGCTTTTCAAAATGAAAAACATATTTCATCAAGAGCAAGTCTTCCAAAAAGAAAAATCTATCATTATAAAAGTAATTAAAAATATTGTTTGGATTATTACATTTTAATTGGCTACTATTTGTCTTTTTTTTTTTTTCAAAACTAGCTATCTAAAAGCTAAGAAAAAATAAACCTTTTAGTTTCACACTAAAACAGACATTCACTTCAGATATAATACTGAAGTGTTTCATTTCAGATGAATAAAGGAAATGTTTGTTATTTGTTGCACTTACCTTAAAAATTGGCCTAGAGTAGTTGCAATGACTTCTCACTAAGAACCACTAGATATCTATTCCTAACTGTAGAAAATATGCAAAACTTTTCTTGTGCTTAAAAAACCCTTATTTTCATCAGTTAGAAAAAATGCATTATGAGAGTGAAAGAGACCCATTGAGTCTAGCTGGAAACACTGACAGATTTTCCTCACAAGTCGATGAGCACAGAAGACAAGTAAAACAAAAAGTAGCATTTTTCTTGCTAATATCTTGGGCTTAAAGGACTGAAAATTCTTTTAACTTGATATTAGTCGTAAAGTTGAGAGAGAGAAAGTAAAAAAGAAGAAACTCCCTGAGATACCATGAAATGAGCTAAAAAAGTTGTTCTTGAATAAATTGAGCCAAGAGATGGTTTTACATAGATCATGAGAACCAAAAAGTACCATTTCCTAACTGGAGAGTTACAAGATGAGACAAACAAATGTAGTAGAGACTAGAAAGGAAGAGACAGCATTGGTGTCTTTGCAAACTAAGTTCAAGAAAAGCTGAATTTGACCAAAAAAACTGAGGCACAAAGAACTTTGAAGAATCTAGTTGTCTAAGATTTAGAAAAAGAGACTAGGACAAGATGAATTACAAAAAAAAAAAAAAAAAAAAACTTTTCTAA
>VZRH01002089.1:387091-407716 GCA_013397555.1 Urocynchramus pylzowi
GCTGGATTGGGAAGGTAAAGCCTTGACTCATGGTGTGATGGAGGAAAGGGAGGGGGAGGAGGAGTGGTTTGAAGACTTCCATTGTGGATATTGTGTGTGTGTATGTTGTTTTTCCTTTTGTGTTTGTTGTAGATGTAATAAAGTTGTATTCCTTTATCCCTGAGATGATGAAGCCTGCTTTGCTATATTTTGGGTCACATCTCACAATAGCCATTCTGGGAAATATACTTTCATGGAGGCACTGGCATTGTGCCAGGGTCAACACACATGACAGCCTCCAAAATGTCACAGTTCTTCATTGTGAGTTATATAATTGCCATAACCATGACAAAAGTCAAAAGGAATTTAAAGTTACTAGTGTTTTGATAAAATATTACTTTTAAAATATTATTTTAAAGTTATGCTACTGATTGTAACAAAGCAAAGTAAATACATAAAATCTTAGATTGCACAACTGAGATGAAATAGGGAAAATCAAAGATCATTTACTTACATAGCCTGTCAGAACAAAGGGTAGGGAAGTTATGATTCCTTTCTGCAGATGTTTGGACAAAGACAAGAATGATAGACAGGAGAGAAAAGGTCTTCTGCAAATAGTAATTAAAACGTGCAGGCAGACTTTAGCAATGGATGTTTTTCCACTATGAATAAAGAAAATGTAATTTTTCATATGCACAGTTCTGAAACAGCATTCCTGTGAAACCTCTAACTAGGTTTCTTTCTTCCTGTTAGTGGAGGAAAGAAACCTAATTAATTTTAAAGATGAATTTTACTAAATTTCTGAAAAGGATTACTGGAAATGTCAGTCATCATATAGGTAGGATGGGATTTGATATTATAAACTCTTGTAGTTCTGTATTCTTGCATTTCTCATTGAAAGTCTTTAAAATTCCCATATTTTTCCTCTGTTTAGACTTACCGGTTACAGAGTTTACTAAAAATGATAGAGATCAGAGATCACATTAAACAGGATTTCAATAAACAGCATGGTGTGACTGGGTGTGTGTTCATGTGCACAGATATATATAGATCTAGAAGTTATATCTATATATATCCATAAGTTATGCCATATTTTGGCTTAAATAACACATTAAAAATAGGTACAGATATGAACTTGGCAATTCAGATGATACTTAGAACACATCTCATTCCTTCATTATGGCATTTCTGGTAAAAGTACTATTACTCATGATATTATATATGTCATGTTTCTGCTATTCACATAGGTATCATGCTTAAAGTCTTAAAGGTAATTTGGACATTAAATCCAGCTGCATGCTTGTCTTGTTACTAAAGTATGGGAAACCATTGGGAACATAAACATGCAATTATAGATGAAAGAGCTCTTAGATCATCTTGTCCTATCCTAGCCAATGTATGACTCTTCTCCTTAATATATGCCTGAACCCTTCAGATAAGGTCATATTTTACATAATTTAAGTGATAGATCTTCCACCACTTGCCTTAAAATATTATTATTCTATTCTCTATATTTTTATGTCCATGTGAATTTGAAATCATATATTAGAAAATAAATGTATATGGTAGAGTTAACTGATCTGCTAGCACTGGAATGCTGGCATTATTCCTTATTTATGAAGAATATTTCTGGGTGAAAAGACTAAGTAATACTAAAATGATAAACAAAAGGAAAGGAAAACAGAAATAAATTTTCTGAAAAACCTTTTTTTTTTGGGGGACAGCAGTCCTCTATAATTAGAAGCAGACAGGGAATTCTAGAAAGGCATTCAACACCTGTTCTGCACTTTTCTCTATGCCTTAGACCTCAATGCAGATCTCAGGAGTTTATAACAAACCTACAGACTGCAATAAAAGATTAAATGCTACACCAGAGACAGAAAATTCATGGATATCCTCAGTGTCAAAAGCTCTTGGAGTAAGATAGTGTAAATAAAATTTACAGGTCTCAAGAACAAGACCTATTCCCATGCGAAAAGCAATACAATCTCTATCCTTCCCTTTCAAAATCTGCTATGAACATTTTCTCCAAACTCTTGACATCTTCATTTTGTTCCTACCCTAGTCTGAAGTCCTCATTTTTGTAATTAGATTTAGTCACCTGAATCTTCTCTTCCATTGAAGTGGCCACCTGATGAGAGTTCAAGAAGAATTTGGACAGCACTCTCAGGCACACGGTTTAATTCTTGGGGCTGTCCTGTGCACAGAAAGGAGTTGGACTTAATGATCCTTGCAGGTCCCTTTCAACTCAGGATCTTCTATGTTTCTGTAAAACAATGTAAATCTCTTGAGCTTAAGGTCTATTTATTAATCTGTTTTCCAGTGTTTCTTACAGAACTGCTTCATACTCTTCTTATACCTACACCCTCAGTCAGGCAGATCTGATTCTTATAGGTGAGGACATACATTCCAATCTTCTGTTTTCTAGCCTGCCTTCTGTCTGGCCATTCTCCTGATACATCTAAAGGACACAAACACCAGTCCTCCTTTAACTTAAATATATTTCTTTGCATTGGTGGTCTTCATCTTTGGGGGATTAACTATCATTTGATGCTGCTTGCTTTAACCTCTAACTTAGCCAAAATACATCACTACGCATTACCTTTCCTGTTGGGCTCACCAGCCAACTGTCACACAGACCTGTTTTCACAGATGTGATTTCCAGCCTTGTAATTTTATGCTCAGCCTCAGAGTTGTTTACTTCGTCATCTCCCCAAAGACCTTTGGTGCTTTCAGCTGCACTTCCAGTCCTCTGACATACCTACATCCTATAATCTTAATTTCCTGCAACAAATCTTATATTCCATGAATTGCTGGCATGGTTCCCATTTTAGTCTTGTTAATTTTCCCCATAAACAAAGCAAAACAACACATAGATCTGTGTATTTGTCTCTACAGGTTCTCACTTCTCTATGCTGTCATGTTTGCTAACTTCCCATTGCCTTCACTCTTACAGCTTCCTGCCTCAGGCAATGATTCACTGTTACAATCGGTTTTTTGGCAAACTCACATTACGATCTTTTTAAACATGATTCATCTTTCTAATCCAGTCGAAAACACAGATGAACAAAAAGCACCAGCGAAGCAAAAAAGGAGCTAAAGGGGTTTTCAGGGATTAGGGGATTTGAACAAGTTGTTCACCACAAGGAAAATTGCAACATTTTGCTAGAGCTTCTCGCACAAATCTGCAGGAAAATAGCCTGTAACACAAGCAAGAACCTACTGAGCTTTTCTTCGAAGAACAGGCATCCAGAGGACTGACCAAGCCAAGTCTGGTTTATTATGCAGGAGTAGGGTTCCATTGTCAAGATGGGAATGAACTACTTTTAGAGTTTAACCCTTATATTCACCAAATTTTGAAAATATAACAAATCCGGCACAACAAAAAGGTATCCTTATACTTCTTTGGGGAGATTAATTTTTTTGTTATTCATCACCCTCCAGAAAGGATAGCTCACCATGGCCCAGGAATCCTTTAAGAGGCCCTGAGCTTTATCTGTCTAAGGATAAGACAGACCCACTCCCATATATTTCATCCTCACAACAATATAACTCCCTTCCTATTTCTTTGTTCACCAGAGAGGAGTGTCTAGCTTAAGATTCACCATAAAATTAATTTACCTCTAAATTTATTGCTAATTTTTTTTTTAGGAAAATGAACAGACATACTGAAATTTATTCATAAGAACACTGGCATTTTCAGGCAATTAGGGTTATTGGGAAATTAGGAAAATTAGTATCTAGTTAATATGATACATACATGCCATTCACTGACATAGCTTTTACAGATACAGAATATATTATCTGTTACCTTCCTACCTACAATTTCACCATTCAGATTTGAAAGAGGCAATGGGTATGCAATATTTTCCAAAGGGTAACTCTCTAAACCCTATAAATATTAGCATACTCTCAGCCAAATCATGACCAGCTCAACTCTCCTTTCACACTTCCTTGCCTCACTCCTCACCAAGGCAACACCCCTGGATGATACTCAGGGACTCCCTCTCTCCCACATCTTGCAAATCACAGCACGAGGTAATGTCCGTATGTTCAAAATATACCATCCTTCTCTGGTTTATTCCTTTATGAACAGTAAAATAAAGAAGTAGTAACTTCATCAATTAGTGTTCTGTGAAATGAAAAGGGAGAGTGTTTATGCCTCAGACCTCTCAATTTAAACTTCCTGCTCAACCAGGAAAACAATGTCATCGTAGCTTGCCTCTACTCATTTGCAGATTTTCCTCTATAAACATGACATCTACAGCCTAAGACCATTTTTTTGTTTGGGGTAGTTTTCTACCACCCTGGTAACTTTGTTCTACTTATAAAGATCTTGGCTTTTAGTTGTTTTTCGTGCAAAGAATTTCCTGGGTTTTTTTACAAAGCAATAAATACAGTGTCTTCCAGGAGTATTAAGAATCAGTCCACTTCAGGGATGTCCAGCCCATTAACACTGCAATTCATTTTTAAATAAATAAGTGTTAAGTCTGCATAATTTGGAATTATGCAATTATGTGGTATCAGCAGAGTATACTATTTTTTAAATCACTGTTGCAAATAAAATTGTGTGATTCTCATGGTGAGTGAAGGCCTCAGATGTTGCTTGTGTAAGTGTTCCATTTCAGTCACACTGCCTCACTACCATCCTGTCAGAAAAGGAAACAGGGTGAGCACTTTAAACCATTATTCCACCCCACAACCACATGACTGCTATAGCAATACCCAGTCTGTGTTTGGTTGATTCACTGTTCGAGATTTTTTGAAGTTGTAGAATAATAAACATAAATTAGGCCTGAATTTGCAAGGAACTCAGCCTTTCAACAACAGATCTATTCAATGTAAATCAAAGTTCTCTACTGGGAATCTTTAATTGATCCCTGGATACTCTTTTCTAAGTTCAGATTGTTGTATTCAGAAATGGATTCATAATATGGATTTCTCAACCTTGATTCATGCTTTGGCAAAATAATTCATATAATTCCATGATAATTTTACCTAATAACTAGGCTTCCAAAACCCCCACAACACAAAATGTTAATTTCAAACACTTCATAACTTGGGAAAATAGAATAAGGAATAGAATAGAATAGAATAGAATAGAATAGAATAGAATAGAATAGAATAGAATAGAATAGAATAGAATAGAATAGAATAGAAAAAACAGTAAGGTGTCTTTTGCAAAATAATATTCTCTGCACAATTAACCATGACACTTAGGTACATTTAAAACAATGCACAAACCAAAAGAAGTCTGAAAAGGGAAAGGTAACTTGTTAGAAAGAAGCCCCATCTGTAATTAATTACTTCAAGAAAAAACATAGAAAAAAGTGTAACTGTTTCAAGCTCTCAAAAAAAAAAGATTCAGCAATGCATGGATCTTAGCCATCTTTTTATTTTGTATTTTTTTCCATTTCATAGCCACACAGATACATCAATGTCTACCTCTGATGGATTCCTTGTATTTTTTCTCTGTTTTCACCCCTTTGAGATAGTACTTTTTCTTCAGGACTTCAGTCTGCAGAAGAAAGACTAAGGTCTATGCAAATAGACCCCATGGTTTCCAAAATTCCAGGAAACTGAATGTTAAAGAGGAGTAGGTTATACCAGCTCAAGCACAGCTGAACACACTTAAATGCAGCATGGCTTACCAGTGTTTTTAATACATGCTCCAATCCATGAACTACAAGTCACCAAAAGAGATTATCTGGAGAAATACTAAAAATAAAATAATAATAATAAAGGTTCTTCCTTACTTAATGCACAGCTTAAATGTCTAGGGTTTTTTGCCACATGACACTTAAAATGCTAAAAATTACATGTTCAAAAATTTAATTAGTGGAAGAAAAACTTGCCACATTTTACACAACCTTTTCTAGCTTAGGGAGTTCTACTGCCACAAATTATATGAACAGGATAAAAAGTAAGAGCCAGAGTAAGACTGCTGTAGGGAAGAAGCAAAGATTTCAGAGGAACCAACTTTAAAAATTGTGCCTTGAAGGAGGAGTAAGCAGCATGCTCATGAACAACAATATTTGAACAGAGAAACAGACATATCAATAATTATTCAGTGTTTATTTCTTCACAATACAATAGTAATTAAATTAGTGCAGGAGAAGAACTCTCAGCAGATGCCAAATCTGTTACAGTGCTCATGATCTTCAACAGAAGTGTTGCCAAACAGAAGGAAATTTCTGTAATAGGAATTAATTCTTAGCACTTAAGTAAGTTGAAAATTATTCTGTTCTCTACAAAACACAAATATAAGACTTGTGCACAATGTAAACCATACCTTTTTCTGTGCAGTAAACACCTCTCTTGCCAAATAAGAAAGAGCAGGTTCTTGACTTGTATGCATTGTTTTTAACAAAGTCTAGATTGTATAATGAAAGACTGAGCACTGAGTGAGTAAACCTCCTTGTCTGAGCTGATAGTGTATGTTTTTACAAGTATTAAAAAAAAAAAAATTCTAGCATTTTCAATTAAATTATTTCCTAGAAAAGAATTTTTTTCCTGAAAAGTACACTCAGCAAGAAGGAAATGAGAAGAACACCAGCAAGTGAATGGCTGACCCTTCAGAGCTTCAGGGGTGTGTGTTTAAGTTTTGAATGTATGAATCTGAAACTGGTGCAGTTTCCAATCCACTAATAAAAATTATAGACACAAATAAAAGCAATTGGGATACAACTTTTTTGGGGCTGTCTTGCCACAGTCCTCCTCTTTCATCACAGTGACAGCACCTTCCCCAGTATGGCAACGCTGAATGTGATGGAACTTGCTTGTCACCATCTGCCAACCTGCTGAGATAAAATATTCCTTTCTGCTGACATGGCCAGACTTTGAAACCACCTCAAAACTGAATCACCATTAAGAAGGAGGACTTCCCACCTCCTGCAAAGGAAAGGCAACTCTGTACTGGCCATTCTGTGGAACAGCAGAGCATGTAAAGGCAGTACACAGCACACAGAACTGGACATCATTTGTGGTGTAAACTTAGCTAAGCTCCTGGGGATGTTCCAAACACAACGTGAACAGTAAATGATTTCCCAGCACATTTTGGTAAGAACTGAGGGCGCTGGCAGAGCAGTTTATAGAGTCTTGTATTGTAATTATTACAACTATAATTTTTGGTGTTTAAAGAAATGCTACTTGGGCACAGTACTTAAACTCTACCAGCACATTAAATTTCATAGGAAAGTCAGTATTTCAATAAAAACATTCTTCAGGGTTAATGATACTATTTTACATGGGGATAGTGATTCAATTTTATAGAGAAATTAATTCAGACTGAGAATCTGTTTTGGTATAGGACTATTTATTTTTATATTACATGACTCCAAAAGTGCACCTCAGATTCTACTGCTTGAGATACTATTAAAAAAAAAAATTGCTTATAATTTTATGGACAAAACCATGTACTAATATATGTCTTAGGTGCTCATTTTGGGCTGAAGGTCAAACACTGTTGTCTCAATGTTCTAATAACCACATTTCCCAGGAAACCAAGAGACCTTAGTTTTCCCAAGGCAGATCCAAGCTGTAAAATTCATTAAGACAGAGTTCAGTGGGGATGTGTGTGTGTCTGTGTGTGCACACTGGTCCTGGTAATTTTAGCCTGACCTGTTTCAGACTGACAGAAGAGCCTCAAGCTAACACACTGGCTTCAGTGTTACTATAAAGTCAAATCCAAACTACTGCAGATTCTTTGAGAGAGATTCAAGCCTAGTAATCTACTGCAGGCTTGTCTGTAATCACTCACCCTGAAACTATAAACTGTCTCAACAAATTAAAATATAATTTTCATACCCCAAGTCATTGTGATCTAAGTATTACTGAACTACAAATGTCTGACCAACTCCACACCATGATTAACGAGCTTCTTTAGAACCTTTTATCTCAGAGCAAACCAGAGGGAAATGTGATGCTGGTCCTCTGTCCTCTTCCATTCAGTCACTCAGTGAGAGACTGCAAGGCCAAGGATCCTGTCACCCCTCTGAAATGTGAGCCTCTTGGAGGAAAACCCTACATCATAAGATGCTACAAAATAAAGCAACCTTCAGCACATCACAGAGATATTTAAGGAAAAAAATCCCCATAAAATTAATAATGGATGCCATTCATTATTAAATGCAGTGTATTAATTTCTAGCAATAATAGAACCACTGAAAGAAATATAGAGCAATTCTGAAGATGAAGCAGACCTTAAAAGAGACCAAACAGCCACTGAGGTAAACATTTTTTAACTATAAATATATGAAGCAACAGAGTTTCAAATACAGTTTCCAGACAATCATTAGGCATCTTTTTCATTTTTCCTTCACAATCCAAAAGGAACAATTTCCACTTTGGAACTTAGACCAACTAAGCAGAACCCAAAAAATAGTTTGAGTTCCTTTTAGATGGCACATGATGTTCTGAGTCCAGCAGAGATAAGGACTGAAGGCACGCTTGTGTTAATTGGTGTATTATTACAGGGAAGATGCTGGGTGCCTACAATGTGAAAACCATAGGTCAGCACTTAGAGTGTTCAGGAGTGGCCACAGCTACTCTTGTTTTAAGTATATTGAATGTCTTAAATGAGATTAGCTTCAGGCAGATTACCTGACTGCTGGGTGCTGCCTCAGTGATAGTACTGAGTGGGTTTAGAGATGAGATACAGTCATTTACAAAGGGCTGGAATCTGGTGTTTGTTGCATAAGAGAGGATTGGAGATCTGAGGAAGTTGTTCACACCATTTAGCTTTAAGGGCACAAATTAGGATATAATCTCTTGAGGTTCTTTATGGTTAACAAGATGTCACAAATGGACAGTTTTCCAGTCAGGGAAGTTAATTTTTATACATTGGACTCAATGATCTCAGAAGTCTTGTCCAACCTAATTAATTCTGTGATTCTCTTATACTATGATACTTCTCATGGAAAATTTCTCTCACATACACAAAAGCTTCTCAAGTTTAGCTTCATACTTTTAGGCTGAAGTTGAGTAGTGCCATCACTATGATGGCATTTTGAAAAAAAGTCTTTAGCCTAAGGTTCATTTGAGAAAAATTGTCTCGTATGAGACAATGTCTCATCCCAAGTGGATGCAGCAGCACAGATGATCTAGGATCCAGGAAATATGGAACAGGAGAAGAGGAGGCTCTTTCATAACCCTGAACCTGAGGTGATGTCTACTGCAATGTTACATCTGCTATCATCCTCTGTTGAGGACCATAGCTCAAGAATGTTAACGGATAGGCAAAATTTTAGAGAAATACTGTAATGATTAAATTACTGAATAATATTTCTTCCAGGAAAAGAATAAATGACTTGATATCATGCCTTTTAGTCAAGGATTATAGAAACTATTTATTTATCTTTCCATTAAAAAATAGGAATTGCTATGACCGCAACCAGTAATAAAGCACTCACATGCAAGCAAAATTTCAGCAATGAGCTGCATCTTCAGCCTAGCAGATGAAGACACACAGGATACAGTACCTGGAAGCTCATGCATGACTAATTCAGGCAAGAAATAAGGCACAAACTTTTAACAGTGAATTTTTTTTTTTCAGTGGAACAAATTACCTCAACTTGCAGTGGACTATCACTCTCTATGCCAGTCTCAAAATAAAGATTGGATTTTGACTAAATAAGAGTATGAGAGAGAGACAGATAAAAAAAAAAAATTCCAGCACAATTTAATTTAGAAAAGCACTATGGTGAGTTTTATAAAGGAGATCAGACAAGTTGAGTCAAATACTCCCTTGGAAATTTGAGATCTATGGCTTTATGAAATAGTCTATTGGGCATTACTACTACTTTTATTAGATTCATCTTTTAAATAATTTCATGAAAAATAACATGATAGAAATTCCCCAGATCCTGCTCAGCTTCCAGAGCAGCAACCTCCTTCCCTTTTTCCTCAGCCTGAAGTGCAGGTACAATTGACATCCAGGTCACCCTCACCACCAGTCTTCACTGCTTTGCAGTTTCACTTTGCCTGTCTTGCAAAAAAGTTGTATTGCAGGCAGGTTCTATTCCTAAATGCTGGAAACTACTGCAGGCTTACTGCTAGGCCTGCAACCAAGTGTGAGGAGCAATCTCCATGGTTTCTTAGAACCTTTTATTTTCTTGACTAATTTCATTTCATCCCTTTCAAATCATAACCTCATATTCTGCTGAATGAGAGCCTCACACACAGATCTATGGCATGCATCCACTATAGCACTACTACCAGGAACATTTTGGTCATACATGAAGCTTGGAAGCAAGGAACACCATTTCATTTAAGTGCACAGGGTTGTACTATAAGAAAAAGCCAGTTGCTCTGAAACAAAGAGAAAACTTTAAAAAGAAAAGTCTAACACATTTATTCAATTTTTTCTTGTATTTAAGTAGAAAAAGTAGAAAAACTACATTTTTTTAATTTTTTTTTTTTATTCCTAAATCTGCTACAATAAATTTCCTATTCTGGATCCCGGGGCCGTTTACAGCCAGAAATACTAGGTCTGTTCCAGTGGATACCTTGATTCAGAGCTTTGCAGCAAGATGTAACAATAGTTATCTCAGAAAAATTGCAAACTAGTGGTGGTTAACAAAAGTAAGTCCTGAATGTGCTAGACGAGAAAATAAGAGTAAAGGCCACCAGAGGACATTGGAAAATAAAACCACACAAATTTCAAAACCTACAGCGTGTTCTGAAATATCACTAAAATGGAGTCTAACATAAATATATGACAGGCCATGTCATAAAAATATTTTATTGTATTCATAACAAGGTACTGTCAAACACATTATTGGCACTTCATAAATAACAAATAGTGATAGCAAAGCACTTTTGTAACTTCACCACATATAAGCAATGCAGCCAGTACAACCTAATGAATACTAAATTTTTATATCTCCACCTGCCATCATGTATTTTCTCTACATATTATGTCAACATTTTTAAACAACCACCAAAACATTGATCAGATGACTATAAACTGGATGTTTTAAAATCTCTGACATATGGAAAATCTAATTTCCTAAGAAAATAAATTTTTAAAAGGCTACAGAAAGTTAGAGGGAACTTGCTTACTGAAAAATCAGACTGGAAAAGAATAAGCAGAAAACAGAGAGTGTCAGTGGAAAGTAAAATTACTTCACTGGGTTAATGTGAAAAGCATAGAGAAGGCACTTAGGTTTCTTAAATAATGTGAGCCAAATAAAAAAAATGTGAATAGTAGGCAAAGGAAAAAAAACCCACATGATTTTGATTTTGTAAATTATACAATGACTCAGTTATATAATGTTCATTAGACTTGAAATAGCTACTGTTCCTCCTTTACTTTCCCTCATCTTTTCTATGTTTTTTGACTTTCAGGAAACAGCTGAGATATTTTAGTGCATCCAAATCCATGAGCTCTTTAAAAACTGAAAGCTGTTTGCTTTTTGTAGCCTCTTCTACTGAGCACAATATTACTGTTCCAGGTTTTATATTTCAGGTTTTTCTCTCTGAAGGAGATACTCTCCATGGTCTGGGTTAGGTTGATCAAATGGTTTCTTTTCTCCAGGGTTTGTCAGCTGAATACTTCACTGTAAATCATGGCCCCCTCTCCACTCTCTAAATATATATTAAAAGACAGCAGCACACTGGAGGAATTGCTAACTGCAAAACTGCAGCACTCCCTTGATTTCTGTTCTAGGTAACCTCCTTAACAGGTAAATGCATAGCCATGCTCTACATCAAACATGTCTTTGTAAAAATAGATTGGTTGCTTGATCAAGCAATCCTATTTCTGACAGAAAAGAAAAAAAAAAGAGTTATCAAATGCAACACAAAGGTTGAAGAGGAACAATACACCAGTATAGATAAAATCCTCAAGAACTTTACTTAGGGGAATAAAATTTATTGAAGTGAATCAGATTATGCTCCCATTATGTCTAGAACCACGTTGTTGATATTAGCTAAATATGCTGCTTAAGGGAATGGAGAAATTCTTATTATACATCTCTTTCTTTCAGGCTCACATGGCATACTCTGCTATTTTTCACACATGACTAAAGATTTCAGGACTTCCAAAGCATCTTTGCCCACCAAGTGCAAGAGTTTTAAAGACTGGGCTAAAGTATTGCATAGTTATTGCAGCAAAGAATTAGTTATTACTTTCTTATTAGTTATGCATTGCTCTAACATCTGCCCTAAAAACCAGCCATGTTAGAAATTTCTAGTATACTGTCAACTATTCATCTGATAAGCAAAAGAAATTAACCCTTCCTTATCTAGCAGTTGGCATATGATGCCTGATTTTTCCCTCTGGGTAGCCAACATTGAATTTTATGATAAATCTTACAGAAAATGCACAACATGAGGGCTGTGTCTATATTAATTAAACAGTTAGTATTACCAGAAAGTGAAACAGCCTTTGGGATCAGTAATTTACACTGGAACAGGCCCAGCATGGTTTTGACGTGAATTTCTCCCAAATCCATGAGAATGGTGCTGGGATTAGCATCACCAGGGATCTATTACCCAGTCTGCACCTAGCTGTGCAGTTCTGGATCTGGACAGATGTGGATGTCCCCAGACTGTGCCATTTTTCTTCAAGGACACAGAATGAGAGTTTCCATTTACTGTTCAATTTACCAGCAAGAATGTACCCACCAAGACAAGCTTTCAAATAAGTGTAAGGGCTAGAGATGCATTTGTACAAGCATTTTGTCCAAGAACTAAACTGCCACAGAAATGTGGCAAACACCAACATTTCAGGCACTGCATCCACTTAGCTCATTCCCAAAAAATGATTACTGAGTTTATTCAGTATCACTCAGAGAGATACATGTGTTCTGTTGATACGACTTGGAAATATTTTAAAAATATGCTAAACCTAGATATATGGGTTTAGTCTTGTTAATTTTCCTACCAGCCACAATATTTTTATTTTTTAAATTTGTTTCTCATGTCCTGCCATAAATACAAGTGTGCAACTGCAAAGGTCAAGGAAGAAAAAAATTTCGGATAAAAGGGATATTTATATGATCCCAGGGCTGAGACACATTAGGAAGGAGTGGAGGACTTGCAGAAGAGAAACAGAGAGTTATTGCTTGTGGCACTGATGAGCCACCTTTCCTGAAGAAAGAGCTACAACATATTTGGCAAAAGTTGATGTATTACCACTATCTTGTCTTAACGTTGTTTGTTTGGGTTTTTTTACAGCATGCTTATTTTTTCAGCAATGTGGCTTACAGAACATAAATGAGTTTAGGCAGCTTAAAAACTCCTTTAATGTCTTCAGCAAAGTTTTGGATAGAAAAGTGGGCTAGCTTCTGTCTTATTGTGCTGCAGGAATTTATTGCCTAGCAGGAAGCTTCCTAATAGGGAATTAAGTGCTTTTATGCTGGGTATGATTTAATTATTCATTTTTATACTAATTTATTTCATTAGTGTCAACAGACACTTAACAATGACTTATTTTTGTAAAATACTGGACAACACTGGAAAATACTTTGATCGGAGGAAAAAGAGACATTTGCTAAGATGTCTTTAGAAATTAGGTCAAAATCCGTATTATCTGCAGGAGATATAAATTAGCAGATGATTTCTAAAATAGAAGATAATAAAGTTTTGTTCTGCAGAAAGTTTTAATGAGAAATTTCAGTTTATTATGTGCATTTCTTTGTTTTATTGATGATATACTAAAGGGGATAAGTTTTGTAGTCAAGTTATTGTAAAAGTTATCACTTTTCTCATCCTCAATGTAAAACCTAACATATAGGAAAATTTATTTTAAAACTATGTTTTTCTTTAGTTAAGGATAAATTTCAGAACTGGGAACTGCTCATGATTAGAAAACAGGCTTCACCTTAAGAAAACTACTGACACATCTGAAAAACATCTCATAAAGACACTGGAGAAGAAGTTCCTTTTTACATTAGGAGAAACCACACACCAAAATCTCATATGGATAAAAGCCGTTAACCACAGCCCCTCAGAGAGCAAAGCAGGAAAAGGTGGGGAGATGCTGGGACTGGTATACAAGCAAAAGACTAAATATTGAAAATTTATATTAAGCAAGTGTCTGAATTAATTATATCAGGTATTCTATTATTTTTGGTTACTTAAAAGAAATTTCTATCTGAATTTCACTCTTTCTAACTGCTTTTGGTGCACATTGTTTTACTAAAACATTTTGAACTGGAAAATTAGAACATTTTGCTTATAAAAGGTCAACATCTTCTGGCAATTTGAAATATAAGCTGACTATCAAAATTAACTTTTCTGCATATTTCTGTTTCAACTAATTGGTATTTTCTCCAGTCAAAAGCTATTTCATCAAAATACATAAGATAAATTTAAGTATTCTGAATATGAGCAACATTTGTCCAGCTGGTGACATTCCTGTAGTGGATAACAGAGAAAAACTAAATCCCAATCTAATGCTGCCAAATGTCTTAACAATGAAGAAAATGCATCTGGGTGGGTGGTGCAGGCCACCAGTCCTTCAGTCACTTTCCCAGAGGACACTCTCTGGGGAAGGTGACAGGGGCTCCCCAGGCCCCCCATGGCATCCCATTTGCACTGACCTTATCCTGGTGTGGTGAGCAGTACCAGTGCCAGGTAAAACCAAGAAAAGCATGTTTCAAATGTCTCAGGTTGTCAGGCCTGACATCTCTCCCCAGGTAGGGGGAAAATCCGGCCCCTGACTCTCACCCCTGTGTGGGCTTGGGTGAATTGCCAGCCAGCTCATGACCAGACCACAGGACTGTCTTGTCACCAAATGGGCATATTTCACAAAGACTGTTGTTGATTTATGTTATCTGTCTTTTTATCCTCCTAAAAAGGGTGCCACAGAATAGTAGTAAAAAGGTGCTGTTTGTCACGGGTGGTATAACCAAGAGTGCCTGTTCAGTGTGTTTATCATCACTGCAAAATTATAAAATTGGCTTTCCCCAAGATGTAGTACATCTTTGAAAACACCCAGCCCTGCAGATCTAGACAGAGATTAGGTGCATGTTTTGAGTCTATTGCAGAAAAAAAATGACCCTGAACTGGCTACATACATGTGTATATAATGTGTTCCTAATTATTTTTGCATTTATATGTATTTTATACACATAACCCCACAAGCCTGAAAGAGATGAAACCTGAAAAAAACACTAGGGGTCCCTCTTGGCAATGAAGCATTCAGCAGCATTGAAAAGAACAGAGCCAATTCCTGAGACAAATTTAGCTTTTACTGGAAATGCCTTCTCTTGAGAAGGGGGAAAGAATGGAAAAAAAGGGGAAAGATAATTTATGGCTTTCTGTCCTGGACCAAATTCACTTTTGCACTTTTTGTCACCTTCCAGCTCTGAAATGGAGACTGGCCTAAGCAGTGTAAGGGCTCATCTATCCTCTCTTGAACTTCCCTGCTGAATTTGAAGGCATCAGCACAAAAGAACCCAAATACGGCTTTAACCTGGACCTCGGAGGGGGGTGGGGACCTGCCAAGACTGAACTCAGTGCTCAAACTTCAATAACCCTGTAAGAATGCGGTTGAGAAAGGGAAAGGAGATTCATTTCTAATGAATGCAGCTTGAAATATATATTTCAAGACTTAAATGAATAGGTTTTTAGTTACAGTGTGGTGCAGAAAAGAGTAGATGTGGAACAACTGCTTACACAGACACAAAACAGCCTCTCATTCTCTCACACTCCCTGGGTCCCTTAGGATGCAATTGGACAGATGGATGCAAAAAATGCCTAGGAAGACAGACAGAGAAAAAATCTCATGTAACATAATTGTAATTAAATCCTCTGGTAATGAGGCCAAGAGCTTGTAATTGCATATTTGCTGGGCATGCTATTTACACCAATTACAGGTTTCCTGCTTTGAAAATATATCAAGGACATCTTTCTAGTTGTATTCTTACAGGGGTTAGTATTAACATCATTTTTATATAAAACAAGCTGGGAGAAAAAATGTCAATTTTTAAAATTCATTTTAAATGCCGTAAATCTCATTGTTTGCAGCAGATTGTTGTCAATGAAAACATTTGGCAGCAGATGCTGTTGTGACAATTTTTTCCAGTACCCTGACTATTGCACTGTGTCTGTTGTATCTTATGTTTCCCATAATTTTTTTGTGACAAAAGAAACAACAAATAGCTCAGAAATCCAATTCTGGATAGTTTTTACAGTCTCTACTTGTACCTGTGCAGTGAAATTGTAGAGTGTTTACAAACATGGCATGTATAGAAGACTATACAAATTTACAAAGGCAGTATTTTCAAGAGTTCTTTATAGAATCACAGAATGGTTTGAGTTAGAAGAGAACTTAAAGGTCCTCTAGTTCCAACCCCCCTGCCATGGGCAGGGACACCTTCCACTAAACAAAGTTCCTCTAAGAACTATCCAGCATGGCCTGGAACACCTCCAGGCATGTGGCAGCCACAGCTTCTTTAGGAAATGTGTTCCAGTTCTTCACTACCCTCACAGATAACAATTTCTTCCTAACATTTAATCTAAACTTGCCCTCTTGTCCTGTCACTTGAGGTAAATTAGATGCTTGTCATTTCCCACTGGATTTCAATGAGAATTGCAGACTGGTTCTTTTCAGTATTTTAGGAAAGCTCATTTAAGAGATGAGTTGTGAGTTCCATTGCTGTTACATGGTATCTAATTAGGCTTCCTAATGAGCACAAGATCAGTAAAGTACCATATGTTTTGCCTAAGATCTCTGAAATTTCACTAAATCCCAACTAAAAGACCCAGACTGCAAACTGTCAGGATTATCTCAAGTCTCCTGGCCAATCCAGTATCTTTCTTTTCTGTGACTGACACAGTCATAGATAAGAGTGAAGCAAAGACACCTGAACTCACTATGTGGCAGTATCAAAAGCTTGCATTTAGCATGGGTCTGTTTCTACCTAGAAAAGCTCCTCACAGGAATAAAAGAAAACTGAAATTGATAAATTTGGCCTTTCACCTGGAAATAGCAAACACCCAGCTGCCCAGCCTATAGCACTCATGCAGAGAACCTGTTTGTAGGACATCTCAAACTAGTCTCATGTATGCTCTGTGTGGATACATCTTATTACACATATGCAGCTTCTGTAAGGAATATGTACCCTATGCATCTGCTCAGTGATGCACACAGGCCTTGTGCCTCCTTGGTACATCTCAGGCATAATCAGGAGGCATGAGGACTAATTCATGCCTGGGTCCTGAACTGGGCCTGGGAGTTGTTGGAAAGCGTTAATGCCACTGAGGCAAACTCATAACAAGGATTATTCTAATAATTTGCCAGTAGATAAGAATGAACTCCCATGTCCACATCTATTTCTTGGCTCTATTCAATTTATGGTGCAGACTAAATGCACATACTTCTGTCCTGGAAATATCTAGAAATAATTTGACAGCTAATAAAAATTAATTAATAGCAATAGTCAACCCCAATCATCACTAAAGTCACAAGGTAGAGCAACAGCTAAACTAAGAAATAGTGGCTGCAGAAGTCAGTAAAAACTGCTGAAAACATCCTACAAGTGGATCTTGTGAAGTCAGCTATACACATATAAACTGCTATAGTGTAGTATAAGAAATATTGTGAAGTATAGAGGTGTTTATAAAACTGGAGTTCTCTGTGGTCCACAGGAATTGTTTACAAATAGCCTTAAAATCTGTAACATCTACACTTAAAATCCACTTGTTTATTAATATTTACTTAATTAAGATGAGGATTATTCACTGTCTGCCTCTACCTGGTGAATTTTTGTTTTAGTAGGCCTGAGTGAACACACTTGGATCCAGGAGTTGACTCATCAATGGAGATGCAAGCTGTGACCAAAATATGGAGGTTCCCAGCTGGATATCAGCTACTGCATGGTCTGCCTGTCTTCCTCGGGTCTGCCCTAAACAGTGTTATGGCTGGTGGGAGAAGTTTGGGATTAACACTTTTGGAGCACTTTGTGGACTCAAGCCCATAAGAAACCAGATTTTATTAGCCCTGTTACTCACAGAGCAACATCTCAAGATATGATTTTTTCCTACAAGTAAATTCCAAGCACCTGACAGGCCACACAGCCTGAGGCAGCCACTGAGTTGGTGTGTGGGTCATAGCCTACAGAAATGGTTGCAATCTGCCTCACCCAGGAAAGGAGCAGCACTTTGGCACAACTGCTTTGATGACAGAGTCTATACCCTGGCTTTTACATGGAGAACAGTGTCAGGGCCTGGCAGGGAGAAAGGTTGTCCCGGTATTTGTCTCAGGAGACTAAGCCTTGAACAACATGCCACGCTCAAGCCCACCGTTTGCCTTGCCCAGGCAGATCATTTTTGGTTTTCTCCTATTCAGCACAGAGCAAAACCTCACAGCATGGGACATAACTTTATCTGGAAGTTTTTGAGGCTGCAGTCATGATCATGAGATACCATTTATCAAATGAGTCAACATCCGGAGTTATCACTTAGGCTCTGAGAAAACTTTAGCATTAAAAAGATTTATGCCAGAGAACATATGATTTGGTTTACCATATGCTGTTTTATCTGATAGAGATAAGTGCAGAGCAGTTGCCAAAAGAAGAAAAGCAAAGAGTAAAAACAATGCAACAAAACTGTTTTCATTTAGTTCACCTTTAGGAAGTTGGCTAAATATCTAGAAAGAATTCCCAGATATATTTACCCCAAGCCTGTAAAATTCTTTCTCATCACTACAGAGCCTTTGCAGGATTTGTCCAGGGTTTCTTAGAGTGCCTTCCCCTTCATGTACGTGTCAAGATGTACTTCTAAACAGTTTCAAATTCCAAACAATTAACTGAATAATGAAGTAGTCAGTAATCTCATTTGTTCAATGTCTAACTCAGAAAAAAAAATAATTTACTGTGAGTAAAAAAAGAGTAAAATACTTACAAACCAAGTGCTCTGTGGGATATCACAGAGAAAATTTCAGAAGATTTGGGAAGAAAAAGGTTAAGAGAACATTCTAGAAAGATATCATTTATGAAACAAACAGTAGATTGCAACTTCATCTAATGAAAAATTATGCCTGTACTACATGTGTTCTGGTCAAACACAACTGAAAGGAGAATCAATGCTCTCTTAGGACAGAAAAGATATGCTGGTTTCAGCAGAGGGTTTCCAAGAACCAAGAACAGCTGAACTGAGAGTTCCTGTGCATAGCCAGGACTGTAGCAATTAGTGAGCACTACAGATCACATCAACAGCTAGCAGTGATAATGCTGTTCAAAGGTCTTATTTACAATCCCTGCATCCAAATATGGTCCAGAGTTCTCTCAACAATGAGAGGAGTTTTTTCAAGCAGCTACACTGAAAAGTTAAGTTGTATTGTAATGGATTATTTTCCTTGCTTTATGTTTCTAGTCCATTTTCTAGAGTTTTATTTCACTTTATCTCACAGAATATGTCCTTCTAACAAGAAAAGCCTACAGAATAAGAAATTTTACTTGCTGTAAGTGGCATGTCTACAGTTTACAAGGACATGTGAAAGTCTGACTCTTGAACATGTTCTGCCAACAAAAAATTAAGCCACTGGCATAGATGTAATCTGTCTGTCATTCCTAAAATTTTCTGTGTGAAATGGTTTTCCCCATTTGCACATCACACAGTATGTGAGACCTAAATTTACGGTTGTTCTTTTCCAAGGAATGCATTATTTTATAGGGTTTGAACTGATTAACATGTGAAACATATCCACTAATTGATGTTAGCTTTAAGATAATTTGCTAGAATTACTTATTACTGAAACCTTACATTGCAATTAGAGATCACAAGATCTCATACAATAAAATAGGAAAGTACAATGGTGCAGTCCTGGTTTATCTCATTGTAAAAAGTCAATGAAATTCAGATTTACTCTGGGTCTAAATTGCCATAATTATTAGGTTTCCAAACCTGGGTATCAATTTGAGCTTTTCCATTTTTCAACATTATAATTTACCATCAGAAACTTTTCTTTTACATTTTCTAAGGGATCAGAAGCCATAATGTCTCATTAACCTGTATTACTGTGATAACGTGAAAATTTGTTTCAATACATGACTGAATCACCTGTTTTAAAAAGCAAGCAATGGTAATATCAGAATATCAGAAGAATATCCAGGAAGCTATTGCAATATGAGTGCAAAGAGAGACAAGAGACACATAAATGTAACTGTCTGAAAAATGGGCAGCAATGAGACAAAGGAATAACATTACACTAAAATACTTCAGAACTCCATAGAAGACAAACTTTATGGTGAATATTCCATTTTTTTTAACCACAAAGTCAACTATGAAATTTGGAAAATAGAATAGATGATGAAATTGTGCACAACTGACACCGAAGCAAAGAATTTGACATTTGTCCAAGCAATCTATCAAATTAGCAAGTGAACATGTTTTTGTACAGGTTTGTTTTTCTCATTACATACTTTTTAATTAGTAATGGTATCTGTGCTGGTTTTAACAGAAGCAGGAAATTAAACTCCAAACAAGCCACACCCCTTACCTGCCCCTCCCAGTAAGGGAGTGACAAAAAAGAAGAGATTCTGACAAAAAAGGGAGAGACCATGGGTTGAGGTAACAATTTACTAAAAGCACAAAGCAGTGGAACAATACATGTGGAATAACAAGAGCAGCATTAATAGCAAAATAAAAAATAAAAAAAAAAATAAAAAAAAAAAAAAAAAAAAAAAAAGAAGGTGT
>VZRH01002089.1:407727-470639 GCA_013397555.1 Urocynchramus pylzowi
AAAAAAAAAAAAAAAAAAAAAAAAAAAAAAAAAAAAAAAAAAAAAAAAAGAGAAGGTGTTTTACCCACAAAAAGGTATTCACCACCAGGAACTAAAGCAAGCTGACAGGCATTCCCTGCAGGTCGGGTCTGTGTGGTTTTCTCAGACAAAGGCAATATGGTAACCATTCCCTCACTGCGACACATGTTCTTCAGGAAAGAAGGCAATATGCTGTGGCTCATGTTTCCCACCCCCCCAGCCCAAAATAATGAAAAGCAGTGATTAACAAACCCCCCAGAAGCTACATCATCCAGGCAGGGGTTGTAGCACTGCTCTGCCAAGCTCAGTCCTGCACAGCTGTCACTGCGACCGTCCTGCACTTCTGCTTTCCAGAGCACTCCTGCCCTGCTCATCTGGGCTCCTCAGCTCAGCTGGACCCAACTGGGTCAGGTTTGTCCCCATGGCTACTGGCAGCTTCCCTGCTGGGGCTGTTGTTTCAGCACTACGTTTGATCGTGTTTTGGCCGCTTTCAGCGCTAAAGTTTTGCAGTTGCACTCCAGACAGAATGGGAGGGGGGACCAGCAGGACAGCAGAGGGATCACATCCACAGGGGTTGATGCTGACACCTTCCCAGAGTGAGGCAAAATGGCCAACTTCCAGTAAAAGGCATCAGGCTTTTCCTTAGAAAACTGCGCCCCCCGAGATAACGTAAGTGGTAGGAATAAGAACATGGTCACAAGCCACACAGCACTAAACTCTGCCCCTCTCTGTGACCAGGACAGTATCTCACCTGCATGATAATCAAAAAAGGAATAATTAAAGCAACTTGATTCTATAGGATTATATTTGTTTCTAAATAGTATTAATAAAGTCCTCTTCCCATTTTTTGCTTCATCCCCTCTGTTGCAGTTGAAGTTTTTCTCTGGGGTTAACTGGTTCCTTCATACATCCAACGGACTTCAAATTAATACACAGTAGCCTAAAGTACATTGTCCCTGGCACTGCTAGGGACCAGGACAATATGTACAGACTTTGTGAAAAAGGAAGTCCCTTTAATCATGTCATCCACTCTCCAATAATCGCTCTGACCATTCTTCCCCTTCCTCAATTACATTATTAGTAGAGAGTTAGTGAAGAAGAGGGGCTTAGCTCAGCTTCTATACAAAGATATACACGTACAAACATGTCTACCCTTTTGTCCTTTGTTTACTTTTATATAATCCCTGTAAATCCACAATTTAGTCAGGACTAAAGGAACTTTCTGTGATCTTTTTATCAGGTGTCACTACTTTAATATCAACCCAAAGCACTAGGAAAAGATTAATTTATGGAGGAACTGAATGTGCTTGCCTAGAAGTGGCTTAGCATTGCCAGGATTGAGAAGTAATAGGGCTATTACAATAGAGTTCATGATCACCAGGAGGAGTAAACATATTTTCCTGGAGCAGCAGAATGTATTCATAGTCCAATTACAGTTACAAACATTTTATATAATTTTTGAAAATTTATTCCTGTTTACTTCTTTCTGTGTTGTATTTGTTAGAGTAAGGATTTCAGACACTGTAAGAACACCATTTACATCTGAAACACAACTGTACATTTACTTTTGACTGTATCATACTCACAATTCACCACAGACAGAGGTTCTCTCAATTTAAACTTTTGTTGGATTGGTCTGGGATGGAGTTAATTTTCTCTGTAGCAACCTGTAATGTGCTGTGCTTTGAATTTGTGACTAAAATAGAGATGATATTAGAGGAGCATTTGCTGAACAGTTCTCGCACAACATTAAAGAGTTAGTCTTTCTAACTCTTCACCTCAGTGAGTAAATTTGGGATACACAAGAAGCTGAGAGGTGATGCAGGCAGGACAGATGATACTAACTGACAGAAGGGATATTCCATGCCATATAACATCATGATCAGTAATAAAACAAAGTGGGGGGATTTCGGCATGGTATCAATTTCTTGTAGACTGGCTGGGCATCAAATTTGGGGAAGGTGATGAATGATTTGTCTTTCCATTATTTGTTTTGTTTTCTTTCTTCTTCCTCTTTCCTTTGCTTACTTAACTACCTATCTCTATCTCAAGCCATGAGCTTTCTTAGTTTTGCTCTTCCTAAATTTCTCCTGTCCTACTGGGGAAGGACAGAGGAACTAAATGTTTGAACTGTGTTTACTTGCCTAATTACAGTTAATCTATAGCAGATCATTAAAATGTTCATCCCATCTGACTTCAGCTACCAAGAGCCATGGTTCAGATACCAAAGCTAACCTAAACATTTCTTCTCACTCCCTCTGTAATCTATTGTGAGGTATAGGTAAGGACAGCCAAGAACTGATTTGCTGTCTTTTTCAGTCTCTCTGCTCCCATTGACTGAAGAAGGAACTTGAAATGTACCTCAGGTGCTAACAAAAGTGAAACTAGAGGACAAGCCTTGAGTTGGCATGGACAAACTGTTAGATATCTGCTTTACTAGCTGGGCAGGTTTTGGATGCCTAGCTTTGGATAGCCTACAGAGAAATCTGCACACATTAATGCTTATATGTCTTGATACATGATCTATGTTTCTTGGACAAGAATCTGAGTCCAAAACTCCATGAAGAACCATCCCACCTTTCTTGCAGGGTTCATGTAACAAAACTGCCAGATTAAATCAGGTTCAAATCAAATGTTTGGGGGGAAAAGTGCCCTTTTCTAACCTAGCTTATCGTCTCACCATGAATCCTTCTCTTCAGCTTTGCTCTTCACTCCAGAACTTTTCATAGCCACAGCTTTTGCAGAAGCTCCCCTGGGGCTCTGGGTAGGCCCCCTGAAGCACACTGGCCACGCAGCTGCCCCAAGTCACCCTGTGGGCTCACTGCCTGAACTGCCTGCTGTGCCAGGTGCTGGCAGCTTGTACTCCACATGTCCTCCCTCAGCTCTGTCTTTGCTGTCAGAAAAGAGGCAATTGCTCCATTTTTCCAGTGAATTGTGCCTGAGCCTCTGTCCACTATGTTAGTCCAAGGCCATGTCATTTTTGGGAAGTATATTATCCTGTATGCAGAATGATGTGAGTGAACAAAGGGAACAGCCCATCCATGAGAATCAAACCTGCTCTGCATTTTTTCCTGAGCACAAGTAATAAATTTGACGTGCGCGGGAGGCGTTTCACTTCCGCTGCATGTGCAGCCCACATGAGATGGAGACGTTCAAGGGGTTCAGCCAGCACTTCCCAGAACCTGTGCAGTTGCACAGTGCTGGGCTGGCTGCACATGGCAATCCACTGCAGCGTGCAGGAACAGCACTTCCAAACAAGGCACGCAGCAGTCTGGAATCTTGGGACGTACGACAGAGAGAATGCCTAGGGTCTGCAGATGAAAAGTCTGAAAAAACAGTCTGCCCTTCTAAGAAGATTCAAGGTGAAAAAAAAAAAAATATGCCCAGGAAATCCTGGATGCTTGGTAGGCATTCCCAAGCTGGCATATGCTGAGAGCACAGCTCTCTTGCCAGCACTGCCCATGTCAGACTGTTGAAATCTTAGATTTCTTTCCTTTAGAGAGATTTTCTTTCCTTTAAACAGTTCCCATACTGGAGAGCTCCTGGAAATAATTTTGGAGTCAGAAATTCTTTCTGTGTAAAAAAGAATGAGGCTCAAAAACAGGAGTGACTGCAAACACAGGAGTGACTGCAATGCAAACAGTAATTTGATAAAGGTTGCGACAAGAACAATAGAAAGAGGTATGTTGCCAAGCACAGTTCTGAGTTGCAAAGGGAAGTAATGGAAACATGAGGTAAACTATTATTTTTGGATATTGGAGAGTGCATGGTATGGAATATTTTGGAATTAATTTCTGTTTGTTTGGAGGCTTGTTTGATTGGGACAGATAGCATTTGGATTTTGTTTTGTGTTTTTTCTTCTTACCACATTTTTTGGCTTTTTGACATGAAGCATAATGAAGGGAAAATTAGTATGAAAAACTATTTCCATACTCTCAGAGCTGTGCTTTGCCTCTTAATGTCCCTTTCTTTCCTCTTAAGGCTTTGCAACACACCTGTGTTACAAATTCAGTGCTGAACATGGTAGATAAAGCAGTCTCCTCTGACTGCACAAGAATGTCTCTTAGATATCACTGCTGACTTTGGATTGAAAGTGAGTGAATAACAAGAAAATAGGGGACATGCTGAACTTAAAGAAAAATAAACCTTGGACAAAAATTGACTGATAAGTAGGAAAAAAAATAGTTATTTGCCCTGGAGGTTGTTGCTGTGCCTCTGATGCTCATCAGTAATGTTTCAGAAGGATAATCTCAACACCATTCAATTCCTATGAAGGGCCCAAATGCAGCAGTAAAGTGAGTTAGTAGTGCAGCAGTAAAGATGAAATAGTAGTGATAGCTGCAGATCAGTTGCTAAACTTTGAACACAGGTTCTAAAATGGATCATCATTAAAAAGATCATCTTCTCTGCAAAACAAAAATCAGGTTGTTAGTATAGGTAGCTAACATTACGTGAACGTATCATTACGTGAACATTACGTGGGCCCTTCTAGCCCACTTTTCACTTTCAAATACTCAGGATAGTGACACCATGAGCAGCTGTCTGCTTTATTCATATAGAGGACATAGTTGGGCCTTTCAGATACTCTTCTTACCAGAGATAATGCTGGTACTATACATGAATTAAAAAAAAAATCTCCCCTCAGAATTACTATATCTGGCACTGTAGAAGAATTTATTTTTTACTTAGAACATAGATTGTGACCATATGCAGTTCTTTTAACTGTTCCTGCTGTTTTCTTTCCTTTAGACAGTTCCCATACTGGAGAGCTCCTGGAAATAATTTTGGAGTCAGAAATTCTTTCTGTGTAAAAAATTTGAGACTTCCTGCAGCTGTGGGATATGAGCCAGCAGACAGGAGATTTTGACTTGCTTTCTAGCTCCTTGCACAGTGCATAGCAGAAGAAAGGTCCATAATATCATCAAAGTTTGCTGTGGGGTGGTTTTCCCTATAAGAAACAAGGCAACAATGAGTGCTAAACACTAGAACAGAAAGAGAAATAAAAGTATCATCTGGTTGTCCAGGACAGGTATGTATGCAGCTTTTTCACACTGATTTCTATGACGAGGAAACAGTATCAGATGTGGCACCTGGCCCACTTACTCCTCTTTCTGGCATGTCTTTTCCCTTTATCCAGTACATAGCCTGGACCTGGACCACTCATAAGGGCTTCACCAGACTGATGGTAGCACATGAGCATTCTGAGTCCTCATTCCAGAGAGAAGGGAAAACAGTTCCCAGAATGGCTCCTCCCAGAACAAGCTCAGGGGAACATGCTCTGCTCTGGAGATGGGAAAACATGCCAGTGGAGTCATAATGGGTTATCCCTTTTGTTAGCAAGATGGGAAAAAAATATACTAGTTATGAGTGAAATTTGAGCTCTAGGGAAAGTCAAGAAGAGGTTGATGTTAGCTCCAGTGGCAACAGGATTTAACTCTGTTGTCTTATTGCCAAATTTAAAAGGTGTTTTGGGCAGATGTACTAAAAGCATTATGAATACAATTGAAGCACTTCAATCAAAATAATCTCTCACAGGGGTTTTAGACCACTTACTCACAAGTTTCTAAAGTGTTACTTTAATGTGTGAGAAACCTTTATATCTCTTGTAAAACCTCCATCCATTAGATGCCAGCCACAACATGGCAAATCAGCACCATGCTATTATTTTTCATCTGGAAATCTTAGCTGAGGTTGTTAGTAGTTCAGGAGTCTCACTGTTGCTTTACCCGTTATAGGTTTCCCTAAGACACATATTTTAAGTATCATTTAAAATGTAAATACAAACTGGACAAATACAAAGGCCAAGGGTAGTAGTATCCAAGCTGGGAACGTATGGAAAGCAAGTATATGAGGAGGAGAGGATTTTATGATTAAGAGGTGCAAAAGTACACAGGTAAAAGGAAATCAAATAATTATCGGACTGGAGTAGTCATTTAACCTTTGGCAGGCATTGCAGTTCCATAATGGACTTGTGACTATGGACCTCAAATGCAATAGCTGGCTTGATAGGACAGGCAGCTGGACCTTTCCTTTCCTTTAATGAGACCTGCTCCAGCCATACTGCACCACAGTTCATTCTTGCTGCTGCCATAATGCTAGGACAAGAAGAAGAAGCAAACAAAATATTTAGTCTTTGCCTCATAACAAATTTACTATGTTTGGTAAAGTTTAAAATGCCTAGCCATATTCTTGTTCTATATTTCTTGTTGTAGCTTTGCTTTGTGCTAAGAAATATTTTTATCTATATTGAAATCAACAAGTGGATTTAAGGGAAGGGAGGAGACAATGACCTAATGTGCTTCATAAGGGATGAACTTCTCATTTCCTTGAGGAAGTAGAAAACAGTGAAAATTTTAAAAAATGTCTTTTATTAAAAGTAGAGAAGTTAATCCATTCAGGAAAAAGTCTGCTGGACCTCAGGAGCATGAGTGAATCACAGTGTTTACATTTAGCCCTAACCCAATCACTTTTCTAATACATGCTGTTAGTGCATTGCTTTCTGAAGTGAGATAGTGGCATCCAAGCACGGAGTACAAGAATGTTCCAGTTGGTAGCTGTCTAACAGCTGCTGCATCTATTTAAAAGCATCTTCTGCTCCTTGTTGGAGCTTAAGTATTACAGTCAGTAGTGGTTTAGTCTTTATGACCAAGAAGGCTTTATTCTGCTGTCCCCACACAGGCTTCTTCATTGGAGATGTGCTGAGTGATACAGTCATTGGAGATGTGGATCCAAGGGGTTCACACAGATCTGGCAAATATGCTACAGGATCTGCAGAGGATTAATGCCTTCCTGGTGAATAGGTGGGGTGCCTTGGGTTGCTAAATCCATGTGTACAAGCAGCTGTATGGATGTTGATGAAGTCTGGAAAGTTATTCTATTAACTATTGCCAAGTATCTGCCATAGGGTCAAGTTAATTATTCAATATGGGTTTCATTAATTTTATTGACTGGCCTGTCAGTGCTCAGACTTAAGTTCGCATGCAGAAGCCTGAATAAAGCTGGAGCTGAATCTCACCCTCACTGAGCATAGCCCAGAATGGTTTACTCAGATCTTTCTTGATCTAAATCGTGCTGTATTGCATCTTCTTTCCTGCTTAGACCAAGATCTCGGTTTTTCAATTCTGTGCTTTCAATCACTTAGGTATTGACTATCTGAATATTTGTTTTCACCTTAGAATGTCTAAAAGCAGAGCTAGCCTTAATTCCAAATGCCACATTCAACCTCTTTACTTGGGAATTTTCAGATCTCTAAACAGCCTCATCTGCTTTGAGCCTACGTTCACAGACAGGTCCAGCCTCCATGCCGGCATGCCACAGGCTGGATTCCTCTGGCCAGGCCATGTGCCCAGGCTGTGCGTGCAAGCTCAGCACTTCCCAGCTGAGAGACCGCTGGCTGCCATGACCAAAGCTCTGCTCCGTTCCCTCTTGCTGTCTGAGCTATTTCCTGACATCTCCTTGTATGTAATTAACTGTCTCAGCTACAGTGCTATCCAGCTGCAGGATTTTTACCCGATGAGTCATTTACCCCCCTGCCAAAAAGGCTTTGTTTTTTCCTTCTTTGTTTGTTTTGCTTTGCTTTGTTTCTGTGTAACAGACAGCCAAACACGTTAGTCTTTCTTTAGGGATTCCCATATTCTGGGCAGCTGTACCATATGCAAATCTTTCTTACAAGGAATTCTCAGGACAAAGCAACCTCAATTACACACGTTTTTGCTTACTGGCTATGAAAGACCAACTTCCCAGCTTCTGGTAGTCCTGATAAGGCTGTTGATCATACAGCTCATTTGGAAAGCCTTGCACTCCTCTGCCACAGGCAATTTCTGCAACATTGTTTAAAAATCTCCCAAGCATAGACATTGATAATGCAAACAGTTGGAAATCAAACACATAGCTTTACAGAGAAGCATTCAGACAGATGATTCTATTGGCAAAGGTGTGTTAGTAGTCCTGTTTTATTTAGATTTCAGGCTTTGGTTGACTGGGAGGAACTAATTGTTTCTAAATCCCTGGAGGTGACATGTATGCATGAACAAAGCAGCCTAAGGTACTTCATTTTATTCTAGTTCTTCAAGTGCTGGTAAACACAAGTGAGCAGGCAGACAGGCAGTGACTTGAAGCTTGTGGTGAAAGCAGATCTGAACAATGAGGCACCCATGCCCGTTGTCTCCTCCACGGCATCTTTCACACAGTACAAAACCCACAGACAAAATTTGTCAAAAATTTGTCATCTGACTCCAAACTTGTGAAATGCAGAGTCACATGAAGTAGAATATATTTCAGGGCAATATATTATTAGAAGTAGAATATATTTCAGGGCAATAAGGTATTACACTTACTATACAAACACTTGGTATAAACCTACCCAATACAAGTAACATTTAAAATCACTGGTGGCCTTAGCCTTTGTCAGGGATTTGGACACGTATTGCAATCCAAGACAAATAGGGAGCTCGGAAGAAAAATTACAGTGGACATGACCAAATTTTTGCAGCACTGAGAGGACAAAACTTCTATTACAAATAGCAATTTTTTAACCTACAAACCCAAACATTTTGAAAAACCACATTGTGTGTCCTTGAATGCCTCTTGCATAGGAATTGCAAACAGCAAAAGGAACTACACAGCAAAATGTGGTGCAAGTCTGACTGTGGAAAATGCTCTTGTGAATCAGGAGCGGGGTAGGTTCAGACACAGACTTCCTTAGTTCTTTCACATGGCTGGAAGTCATGAAACTGTTTTCATTGCCAGTCATTAAATTTTCTATGGCTGAAATAATTAAAAGTTTTTAGCTCTGAGCACTTCACATACATAAAGAAGGAAGATTTTTCAGAGTTGGGATTGGAGTCTTTTAACTGTTTTTAGGGGCTGATGCAGAGATTATGAAACAGATACCTTCCCACTTTAAAAGATTAAACACAATCTATTCCTTAAAGCCAGATTTTTTTTTTCCTGTACCAAACAAAAGATGGCATGCAGGGAATACATAGGCTCAGTTACACCCTGGATGACTTAACACAGCACATAAATGAGTGTATAGCTGGGCACTAGCACATTTTCTGTTTAAGCAGACTTGACTAGGAAAATATTTTAATTTTTTTCTCTGAATTCATCTTTTACTCTGTAGTACAGCTATGCAAAATTGACGCTGTTCTACTCAAGGTACCTGGTCTTTCTCTGTATCAACATCTGATCTTCTAAATTCAGTGCTTAAAAAAAATAGTTTCTCTTCTCTATTGCAGGCCACAGTGTACAATCTTTTCAGTAGGATTTTTCATGAATTGTGATTCCAGAATGTTTATTGCCAGCCCTGGAGCCAAAAGGAGTTCAGACAGACTTTAGATTTTGAGATTAATTTTTCAGGATTTTTATTCTATTAATAGACAACCTTCTAGCTGCAATTTGAGCAGATTTTTCATGGAGCTTCTTAAAGACAATATATACATCCACAAATTAAAGACACTCTTAGACAGAATATTCAAACTATTCTAAATTCCTGCTTAATAATACAATTATTAAGCTTTCTGAGAGGACTCTTCTGGTCTTTCACCTTTAATATCCATACAGAAATTTTGTCAGGACTTTAATTACAATATGTTTTATCAAATGAATGTGAAATAGGCTGAAACCTGCAATGCACTTATCCTTCTCTTAATGACACTTACTATGTTAGGAAGCTACAGAGCAGATTGTAATATTCATAGAATTATCTCACTAATGTTAGCAGCAGTCCAGAGAGACAGAAAATGGCAAAATGCTCCTTTTTGTAATATTGTTAGTGTCTGTACAAACCTGGTCATCCAGATTATAGTTTATTAGAGCTAAGGTAGTATATGTAAATATTTCCAAAATGGCCAGTAAGTCTCTATTGAGACTTCCCCAGGCTTGTCTTTCAACCAGTTCTAATGTTCAAGTCCAAAATATTTTAAAAATATTCAAATGCTCTCAGTGAAATCTGATTTTTTTTTCATTCCTTACAAGGCCTCATTTTCATGGCTTCCCTGCCACAATTCATAATTATCCATCTTGATGAAGTGTAGATGTGCTTCTTACTGAGAAAATATTCTGGTGATATATCTCGTCCTGATTCTTAATCCTTCCTTTAGAACAACAATAAAGTAAAAGCCAGGTCACTTGATTTTTTTTCCTTGAGCAGATCACTTAATATTCCTAAGGTGAAATCAGTCCTGGTAGAAAGGGATATACATCAGGTCTCCACACTTCTTAGTAAGTACTACATGTGTTTAGGAACATAAGTGACTCTAAGTTTTTGCACATGCCTTGTGCAGCCCACCAGAAGTAAGCAATGGTTGGGGATTGTAGATAATGATCTATGCCCAAATTGAGGCAAAAGAAATCCCAAAGTACATACTCAGGGTTTTTTCCATCTCCTGAAATTCATGGTTCCTCCTTCTGTCAGACCCAAGTACATCACAGTATTTCACACTCCAGACAAGCCCTTTCTGCTTCCTCTCCCTTGCTTCCACCTTACAGATTGGCCTGATTCCATATAAATGCAGTAGGGCATTCACTGCTAGTAAAATTCATTTGGCTAATAACCTTGAAAGCTGAAAGCCTACTTTAACACAAATAGAATTGAAATTTTCTCACAGTGATCTCGTTTGATCACACAGCTTAGCAGCACAGACTGTGTAACCAAGGTAGAATCTATCACTAGAGAATTTCCACTGGGTTGCCCACTTTGCAAATTACCTTTTGTGTGGTCCAGTAAAGGTGTCGATTTTTGACCAGGTTTTAAAATGTGAAAATGACCTAATGTTTTCATGGGCTTGACCTAAGCATGAACAGAAATATTTCTGACAAACAAAATTTAGGAGTGCACCAAAAATATATCATGGGGATAAGGTTCAGTGGAAAATCAGAGCATAAACACACACACTAGAGAAAGAAAAGAGTTCCAAAAAAATTGAATGTGTTGAATACTTACCAGCTGAGCCCTGCTACAGGAGTCAAGGCCAAATGCTTTTGAAGCAAGAGGCTAGGGCTAAAATCCATTTTGTTGTTGCTACTGTTCTAGTCATGCCTGTTTGGGGTTTTTTTAACAAATCTCCTTATGCACATGAAAGAAATTGTTTGACTCCTTTATTAAATTGTATATTTATAGTGAACTAGATTGATCTACAGACTCATAAAGACACAGAGATGATGAATGATACATTTTTGCTTGTTTTTCACGTTTTTCAAAACTTGCCTGGATTGTTTTGGTGTTGCCTTGTATGATTGAGTGAGCTTGTATTTTCCCAAGTTCAGAAGTTTTGCTGTAAAAGAGAAAGACAGTGTCACTGCAGTAACCAAGACAGGAGGGCAAAACAATGTAAGATCTTGTCTCCATACAACTCAAACTCTAGAGAGGAACTTTTTTTAGTCAAGTCAGATCATATTTCATGTCGGCTTAAATTTTTAACTCTATTCCAGTGATAATTTACTCGCTATTTGAAGTTTATTTAAGCTGTTGTTTTGTTTGTTTTTCAGCTTCACCATGCAGCTAAAGCAGAAGGATGCTGAGGGCGCTATTTTATGGCCTCTGCACTCTTCCATATTTTTACTTTCATGACCTGTAAGTATCAAACAGTTATATTGTCTTGGCGTGAGGCATGCAAAGGTTTTAGCCAGTAGTAATTACAAGTAGCAGTGGACTCATCTGGGCATTTCTGACCACCTGACTCAAAGCTTGAGGTGCCCAGGAGTTAGCTCACAGCATGAAACCAAAGCAAGATTTGAGTTCAACCCCAGTGGGCCTTCAGAGAAAGAACACCTCTGTTTGGAAGGTAAAGGCAGACAAAAACATGGAAGAAGGACCAACATATCTGCCCTTTTGGGGCTGGACACATTGCTGCATTTGTTCCAAGGATGGCAGACAGGATGCTCTAGTTCTTGGCTGTCCTGTGGTCTGAAATCTCATTGGCAGCAGCAGGTCATGGGGAGGACCAGTTCATTGCTTCTGGAGCACATCTGCTGGTTTCACTTTATTCATATGCACCAGGTTCACACACTCCAGGATGACTCTGCAGCAAGAACCATTACATGGATAGTGAGAGAGGTCAGGAGATTCCCCCATGAAAAGCACACACCTGGGGTCACCTAAGGCACTAAAGTCAGTCTGAGTTCATTTGCTAGGATTTTCACTTACACCTTGGAAACTTCAGCAGATACGGTCAGGAGGGAATAAAGTGATTTTATAGAACAATAGTCTCTCTCTTCTTCACTCACTGAAGATGTACAGACAAGGGCAACAATAGAACTAGGCATTCTTCTACTCTTGCCCTGTAGGGACTTGTACAGTAGAGAGAAAAACTGGACTGAGGTTTGCTTCCAGCAGGAAACATTTTCTGAGGCATCTTCAGGAGATTATATGATTCTGAAAAGATACTCTCTACCTAGTTAACTTTTTTCTTCTGTTCCTTAACAAGCTTACCTATCTGGCCAGAGAACATACATTCACCATCATCACGCACCCTACTTTCACCTGATTCTGTCTTTGCTTTATCTAACTTTTTTCCTTTTATACCCACAATTGCTCTAGCTCACACTTGATATATTAAGATACAGTAAATAAAGTCTAGTTCAATCCACCAGTGGATAAAAACTGGAATGACTAAACAGAAAACAATTTTAAAACGACAGATTTGTAAATCATTGTGTGGATTATGCATTTCTATCCTTTCCTGAGCCTGCTATTTCCATTACAGGACCTTTCCAAAGACTCTCTCTTACCTTCAGACAGCATGGGACTTAGTGAGCACTGGAACCTCCAAGGACCACTGCATAGCAAAAAAATAAGCAAAAAAAAATAATGCACAAAAGAGAAGAATGTGTCTATCAGACAGAGGGATTTAGTTCTTCTATTACTATTGCATTAATTTAATCAGATTTGACCAAAATTTTTCATTTGAGTTTTCATTGCCAAGGAAGCTTTTGTAGATCATATTGACCCAGACAAAAGAATTGTCTGTACTATAAATATTCCTATTTCTTTCTTTAACCTTGGCTTGCATTTCTTTTTCCTTGACTTAAGCAATACTATTTCATTTTGAAAGGTTCAAGGGGAGTGAATAAAAAAATTAGTAAATAAAACAAATATAAGATAGACAAATAACAGAACCCCACTATGATTTATCTAACCCTCACTAGCCATGAGAAAAGAGTTCTGGGATCTCACAAAGATTATAGCCCTCATATAGATTTCCAAAGATTATGACATTTGAGACTATAGAACTAAGATGAATTAATAAATAGCATTGTACAATTCCCTCACAGTATGATGTTTTTGTGTGTTTATGAAGCAGCTTGGGAGGTTAATCAGTAGAAGTGCATACTACAGATTTTCCACATATTTTACTCTGCTTGAGACATGAAGATAATGAAAAAAAGCTCTTATCATGTCCTGATAAATAGCAGCAGAGAGTTTTAAAGGAAGAGAATATATTGCTACAACATCCTTCACAAATCCAGACATGCCAGTCTTTTTTACCCAGTGCTGAAGCCTGGTTAACTTATAGGACATACCTTCAGACGGTAGCCATTCCTCCTCTTTCCACAAAGTTTATTGAAACACTTATGCAGTACTTGCTCCAGCTGTCAGTTGTCAGGGCATCTCTTTGCCAAAAACTCTTAATCTATCTAACTATACAAATCTCACTGTTCTTGGAAGCAAGTCTGATTTCATGACCAAGCTCTCCAAGAGCTGACTTCTGCACTAGTGCACAAGAGGATAGCTCAGGTCAAACACTGGAGTCAGCAAGGTAATTTTTCATAAACAAAGGAGAACTAGACTAAAGAGTGTGGTAAATCAGACTAAGGAACTCTGGCAAAGAGAAACATTTTCCTGTCTGCATAGTAGAGAGTGCAGCTGAAACTGGGTTTGTGACCTCAAAAGTCACAAAAGAAAAATCTTTTTTTTCTACCACATGTGTTGCTGATGTGTTATTCCATGCCTTTTTAGAAACCAAATTAACACATGCAGAATGTAAAACAAGCTATACTAATTTCAATAGTTGCATATCACAGTATAGGCTGCTCTCAAAAAAAAAAAACCAAAAAACAACTGGATGAAATTTATCAGAACAAGCAATAGGTAGTGTCTGAAAGAAATAATCAAGCTGACATATATGAGATGGAGAGCCACTACTAAAGAATGTGATGTGGGACTAACAGTAACCAGCTGAATCTGTCAGCATTGTTATACAGATGCAAAAAACCACCAGTCAAACTAACCCAAACAAAGCATGTCTGCATATTCAAATAAGAATCTAGCCTGCAAAATAAATGAAGTTGTTCTGCTTTCTGCTGCACTGTGCAGACACTGCTTAATGGGGGGCTATGTAAGGGGTAGGGCTCTTTATTTCAAGAAAGATGTGAACCAACTGGAGACAGTTGAAAAACTGATCAACTGTCTGGAAAATTTGAGTTAAAAGGAAAGATTAAACAAACTAAGATTGGCAGAAAACAGGGGAAGACATAAAAGTCCTAAATTGCTACTCAGAGTTTATTGAAAAAAAAAGTCTTTTACCTAGTGGTAAATATCTATGAGACAGTCAGAGTTAGTTCTGTCTTGTGTATGACAACACCGATTTTCCTAGTCAAACATGGATTAGAAATGACCTCTTAATTCTTGTCCATTACTCAAGTATGATTTATGTATGTGCCTATACAATAGTGAGAAAATCTATTTAATGTTTCATCCTAGTTGTAATTTCTTCTGTCCCTTTGTTTCTTTTCCAATGTCTGCACTTCAATCCCTATTATATTCATTTCAATAATATAAAATTGCACTAATTGTGCGTGACATTTTCTATGATAATATGGACACATCCTGTCATGTCAAATTCATGAATATGTGAAACACCTGCAAAGTCATCCATTGACCTGAAAAAAAATCATGTGTGGTCATGCATCCATGTCTTTAGCAAACATGTATAGTTAATTCTACTTTCTATTCAAAATAGTTCTATTTAAAAAAATAACAATCAATGCCTTGTGTCTGCACTTTTGGTTTTGGGTATCTAATAAAATATGTAAAATGTTTCCTGGTTACTATTATCCACTTATATTTAAATATCAAACAGCAGGTATTCAGTGATGCTTTTCACACAGGTTTCCCTGTTACCTGATTCTTCAGTCCCTACTGTTGCCTTGGTCTTTTGAGATTTTCTAAGCCTTCTGATGTTTACATTCTTGTAATGGAGTTTCTCACGCACTTTCATGTAAATAATGATGGTTTGCATTCTTCTCTGTAGGAGAAGAAGTTTGATGGACTGTTAGTCTGACCAGTGTGGTTGGAGAGGTGGCAATGTCATCCTCCAATCCACTGTCACTTTTAGAATTCTATAAATGTTGAAGTCTGAAAAATAAAGTGCTCTTTTCCTGTTCCTGTTCAGATGCTAGAACATCGTGTTTGAGTTGTGTTATTTTGTGTCACAGCAGTGACACCTACAACCCCAATTCCACCCCTGCCTCCAGAGCTCTTTGGTTACAGGCTCATAATCTGAGGCCAAGCTCTTCATCAGCTGGTGCTCATATTAAGCACTTTTCTTGCCACATAGAAACTATAAATGATGCTGAAACACCTTGTTAAACCGTAAGTATTATTGATAGGCAGGAACCATCTCACAGAAATTAGGCATGGCAGAACTGTCCCAAGCCACAAGTTCATAGAATCATATATTTAATATGTATTGATTTAGTTGCATAAATACATATGTCTACAAAGTTAACTTTTTGCAATGCTCAGAACACAGTGAAACCACTGATCTGCACCTCCACCTGGTTGCTGTGGAATCATTAGTTCATACACAACCTTTTCACAACCCTTTCAACAGGTGTGATGGAATACAGAATGGATCCTCCATCCATCCACCCAAACAGAACAGCAGGGCTGAGTTCCATTTTTGAGAATGTACCAGTAAGAGTAGAGGTGACTATCATGAAAATGGGGAAACAATTTTTATGACATTAAAAAGAACCCCAACAACTTATGTTTCTCCACTACAGAATTTCTTGAAATAAAAAGATGAAGCCTCCACCAGCACACCCTGTGTCAATATCATAACTTGTCTGAGAAAGTCAAAGGTCATTTTCAGTGGATGCCAGCTGAAGCTACATTGCAACACAGCATGTCCTATTTAATTCCCTAGTGAAGAAGTAGAAGAAATTCATGCAGTGGGATGGCTATTGTCCTGCTGGAAGGCAAAGTTTCATATTGAAAGAGCACAGGAGAGAAAATAGCTCTAAGGAACAGATACAAATTCTGGTTCCAATTCCTATTGTGGAATTACACATTTGATTTTCTGGTTTCTGAAAAAGTGAGCATGAATGCAACTGTAACTTGTTTGTATGGCTGGCAGAAACCTTTCACACAATCCTTGCATCTCTGAGCCACCTGGTATGGCATATCTGCTTCTGTGCTTCACTAAATGACCACCAAACTGGTATGAACCACAAATAACCTCAAGTTTTACAAAACAGTCAGCCCTGCCAAGTCTTTCAGACCAGAGAAGTTCAGAATAACATTTGAGTGCATCTGAATAACAATTTTTCAGGGCCCTGTGTGGCCTGCCTCCTTCCTTCCCTCCCTCGTTTCTTCCTAGGGGTTTAGCAGGAGGGAGGCTGGGCTGTTGTACCTTTTAAAATCACCACACTGTCAGAAAGACAGTAGTCAAAGATTTAGACCACAAGCATTAGGACTACAAGATAATAATGAATTTAGCAATATGGGACTTAGCTTTTCAAGTCTCACTTTTCTGACTAAATCTAGCCTAACAGATTTTGAGGAGAGCAGCATTAAAAAACACATCCTTTCTATCTAACAGTAAAAATGAAAATAATATACTGTACACACAGTCATTTGTTATGGGATTTAAAACACTGATAGTAGTCCCATTATCATAGTCCTGGCATTAGTAAACATTTGTTGTGTATTAGAAAGAATCCAAAACAGATAATGTCAATATACATTCAGAAAGAACAACCACCCCAAAGAATTCTTGTAGGCAAAATTGCTTCTTTTTTTTTTTTTTTTTTTTACAAGCTTCAAGACTAGAATATCTGCAGCTCTTTTTAAGTCTGCTTTGTGAGTGAGAACACATCCCATCCTTCCTGCAGAGCTTCTCTGTTTTTCAAGACCTCATCATCTTATGCTTGTACAGAATGGAGCTGTTTAACTATGGCAATAGGTGGTCTAATGAAATATTACTGTACCATTTCTTCAAGGGCTCCTTTGGCTTCTTGTGTCATTTGTTGTTCTCAGGATCACAGTATTTACTTTGGACCCTTTTTCTGGAATTGCTCCTTGGTGCCTGATTGATTTGATGAATCACTGGGCCGCCGCTGCCCCTTGACCCTGTTCAAGAACAGGAATGTTTCTCCAAGGCTGGCAGCCTGTGCTCACTCCAGGCGCTGCTCCAGGTCTCTGAGGAGCAGCAGCTCTTTCACAACACATAGTCTGCTTGGAGGAGTCCTGTTGACATCACCAGAATTGGATTTCCTTGCACTCTGGTGGTAGGAGATGCAATTCAAGGAGATGTGAAAGGCACAGGAGGATGGGGGAAAGAATGGTCTTCTTCCAGTCACAGATCATACGTATCTTTTCTTCACCAGAGCCTGAAACAGATTGCTTCAAAATGACACTAAGGATTTGAGGCTGTTGGTCTGAGTGCAGCTGGGACTCCAGCTGAGCTGCTGTTGTTTGTTTAGGAACAACAATTACTCTCAGTCAGGAACTTCAGAAAACAGCATGTGTTTGGAGAGGCAGGATGATGCTGCCATTGCTGTGAAGTACCGAGTGTCCTCATGTCCCCACTGTGACTGCAGTGAGAGCTGAGAACTCTCAGCACTTTGTTGGCAGTGATCATCACCTCATGATTAGGTCCATGGTCAATTAAGGCTTTCAGATATTCCCGCACAGAAGTGATGAAGAGTTGCAAACATGAGGTTCTGATTCTCACTACTGCTATGAAGTGTGACTGCTGAAACATTAATTTCCACTTTGAGTATTTGTCCATATGTGTACTCCTCTACTGGTATGCACCCACAGTATATTGCAACAATATTCAGGGGTTGCAATTTGAAATCTTTGTCCAGCAGGATCTGCTGGGGACATTCCTACTTCTTCTATGTCCACCTGCTGTGATGCCAAACTGTAAGGGGCAGTTCATGTATAATAGCACAGTTTCTTCTCAGCATTAAGTTCTCCTAGGATAATCATTGGTACTATAGTCAATAAATGCAATGGTGTTAGTAACAGTGCTAATAAGTTGGCTGTTCCCTGAAAATTCTTTAATCAGATTTAGTTTGTAGACAGAAATCAAATGAGATTCCTTCTTTGGGATAAGCTGTTCCACACTGGGATTGCTGGATTGAAGCAATGCCCATCTTTTAAGACAAAATTACTTCTTGCTTAAAGAAAGTACCTTTTTACCAAGATGGACCTCAGAAACTGCAAGAAGTATTTAAGGAGACCTAGTCAGCATCTGTAGCCATGTCCTTACCTAATTATCCATGTGGAGACTGGAATAACTGCTAAGCTTTTTTTACAGAGACCAGAGGCTTTGTTAAGTTCAATAATAGAAAGGAAATCAACATGATATACTTTTGCTTCTTTACCTTATGTCTGTGCTGGTTCAGAAAGGAACTCAGAGCACTGAGTAGAATCACAGCAGCAAAGGACATCCAGATCTTGAAAGAAAAAATTGGTCCTGCTCTCTAAGGGGCCAATCATTCCTCCAGTATACCCATAGCAGGAGACAAATGATGTAGGCAAGTGGAAAAGCAACCAACTGTCCAAACAGAAAGTAGGTTGCACAGGATTTGGGCAGTACTGTGCATGAGAGGTGACCACAAAATTAACTTCTGAAAAAATTAAACTTTGTACTGAATATTTATAAACTGGAGAGTGGTTTTGCAAGACACATGATGCAATCCGTCCATTCTGCTGCTAATCAGATCTGGGGCATTTTTTTAACAAGCATGTTAAAAAACCAGGACACCTGAAAATACTACAGTGGAAAACAAAAAAGGTGTTTCCGGCCTATAATGTGTTACTTAAGAGAATAAATGGATACTGGATTGCATGAGAGGAATTGATATTTGAAGACCTAGAAAAAACTAGGTCTTCAAATATGTAAAGGGTTGCCACAGAGTTTGGCAGTGAAGTATTGCCTGTGTTCACTGTGGATAGGACAAGAAGTAATTGATTCAAAGAGCAGCTAGAAATACTTCATGAATTAGGAAGATTTTTCTGTCTGTAGCTGTGGTTAAGCATAATATCTAGGGCAGTTGTGAAATTCCTCTCTGAAGAACAGACCAAGAAAATCATCTGTCAGGAATGGGTTAGATAGAGGCTGCCCTGTCTTGAGGAGGAAGCATAGATCTGGACCATGGATCTTTCCTATTCTACAGCAATGATTTTATATAGTATAAAACTATTTTTCATTGAAATAGAAGCAGCAGACCCTTGAATGACATGATTTTTTTCCCCTTAAATACTACCCTACTTTCTCCCCTGAATGCATACCTTTTACTTTTGTCCATATTACCATAGACAATGTCAGTGTCCAACACCATGAAAGACAAAAATTAGTCTAAAAGATCTTACCTGCTAGAGGACAAACTAAACTCATTCCTCTCGGCTTTTCAAATCCTGCCTAAGACTTTCCATTAGATGCTAATGAGAAAGAACAAAACCTGGCATTTGGGAAAATTGTGTTCTGTTCCTCCATGACCCTCTGTGAAAATCTGGGGAAACCCCCTTGACCTATCTATTACACAATTCTCCATCTGCCCTTCTCTCCACTCAGGACTTCCACACAGGCTTGAACATGAGTACCTTTAGTCTATCTTGGGCACTTAACAGATTTTCCAGGACAGCAAAATGCACCTCAAACTGTGCTTGCACAGTACCTAGCAAGTTACCCATGAGGCTTGACTAGTACTAATACAGAACAAAGAAATTACAACTTGGTTTTGTTTGTTTGCTTTACTTCCACATGAACAGACCGCTCATGAGGGCTCTGAAGTATTTCCAGGGACACATGCAACTCCATGGGCACTGGAACAAATTACTAGTTTCCAATCACTCTTTTAGCTGAATTTTCATTCCTCAGGAGCTTTATAAGACATCAAAGAGAAAGAGATTAGAGATCGGATAAGTATGAGGAAAGATTTCAGTCTTTTTGTAACTTACTGGTAAAAAAGAGAGAATCCACATGGAAGAGAAAACTTAATCAATTCTATTGGCACAAAAATCATGTGTACTTTATAATCTTCAAAATGTCTGTCAAATTCAGCTCTGTCAAGTCAATTAAAAAACTTTCCAATGAGCTTAAAACTTCTGCTAGTAAGTAATTTACTAGCAGATGATAGACAGATGGAGAACATGGTTGTGCCAGCTTCATTTCTTTGAGAAACAAGGATTTGTAAGAATTCTACTCCAGTAGCTAGTTAATTTTTCACAGCAAGATTGATACAAAGCATGTTCTGTATCCTTAATAGTTTACTTCTTTTGACTGTGTTTATTTTTTTCTGTTTTAAACTTTTCTTATTTTGACTACTCTCAAAAAATTATTTTCAGTCAGAGAAATAAAGAGGTGGAAGTCCTTGTGAAGATGCATCATCACAATTCTCTCCAAGTGTCTAATTTTCTGATGGAAAGCAGGTATCTTGGGACGACTCAGGCAGTTCTGTTAGTGGTTAAAGCCAGTTCCAGCTCTAGTCATCTGCTGGTCCAAGTAGGACTGTACTCACTTCCTGCATCTGTCTAATAGAGTAGTCAGGACCCTGTCTTCCTTCAAGATCTAATAATTTGTAATTAATAAATTGTGTAATTTGATAGTCTGCATGTGGTACTAAATACAGGTTAAATAGAAGATAACTGTACAGCCTCACACATATCACTGTCTTAAACTCAGATTTAAGTTCACCACTGATTACAGATTTTCCTGCTCAGTCTAATTTGTGTTGAAGCTTTGCCATTAACAATGAAGCACGTGAATCCAGTATTTCTAGCAGTCTGTGTAAGAACTCCTTTATTTTCCCATCATTTTCTAGAGGGTCATGGAGTGGCTGAAGTGGGAATGGACTGCTGGAAATTGTCTAGCCCAACCCCCCTCCTCCAAGTAGAGCCAGCTGGAACATTTACTCAAAACTGATTTTTGGTCTGGTGATGAGGTTTCTTATGTCCAAGCAATGGCCTATATATCACAACAGCATTACTAAATTTTTAGGAGATTACTTGTATCTATTCCAATATTGCTAATAACTCTAAAATTAGCAATGTCAGGTGAATGCACCTGTTTGGATCCAGAATAACATGCATTCGGGTCCTTCTGTCTGATCAGAGATTTTTGCTTAAGCTCAGAAAGAAGTCATTAGTGAGTCAAATGAGTCATTCTATTCAAATGCCTTAGTGCAGGGATGTGAGTCAAACACAAGGTCAGCTTGGATGAAGTCATTCCAGTGAACACAGGCAGTGAATCCTCCTGAATCTACATAGTCAAACAAACACTTGCTCTAGTCTGCCTGGATAAAATTAAGTGCATCTTGAAAATAATGATTTTATTTATATCCCACTAGGAGTTTGAAAGATAAATTTTCTCACTTAAAGGCTGTACCAGAAAGTTATGGAATAATTATGATTTTCTATTCACTTTTGAGTAGATCACAACAGGAATGGAGTTTTCCCTCTGCATCCAAAAGAAAAGGTTTTTAAGTCTTCTTTTAAGTCTTCTTTTGGCTTGGACTTGAGCTTTTCAGCTTTACTTGTCCTATCTTATACATCTAAATTAAAAAATGAAAAAATTATTCCAAGAAAAGACTGTTTTCCTACCGTAACTGAAAAGAATGTATAAAAAGTTTAGCCAGGCGTAGATATCTACTCAGATGGTTAAATGACATTTCTGGTTGCATTTGGTAGTTGGTTTTCTTGCCTTCNTTTACTTACAGCTATAGCTGCAAATGGGGCATTGTGGTACACAGACCAAATGGAATGGCCAATCCTTTATGACCAGCATTCCTTTGGGAAACTTGATTTAACAGTTGCCCTCAGCTCAACATTAACAATCTCAAATAATTTCTGTTTTCATCTTTAAGAACCCTCAGTATTTCCTAGCTATGAACATGGATCAGTTGCCTTCACACTGTTATATATGTGTATATATACATTATATACATACATATATAACATACATATTAAGAAAACAGAAAAAGAGAAAAATCTCCCAAGCAAAAGGAATATAAGTGAAGATTGCCATCTCTGTAAACTCACTCTGGGGAAGATAACGTCTGTATTTTATATATACATCAAACTCTTCACCCTGCCTTTGCACAAGTGAAGCAAGAATTTGGCTTTCTGGTTTTATAGTTATTTAATAAAAAAGGCATAGCTACAAAGAAAGCCTAGCAGCTGGCTACTGATGGGCACAGCACAGCAGCTCCCCAGGGTATCCTGCCAGGCACCTTAGGTGGTTCAGATACTTGCTGGTAGTCTCTGCAGACTATACCATACATTTCTGCAAGTACTGTGTATGACCTGGGCAGAGTATTTTTCTTCCTCTGCCCACCTCTTTTGTGTGGTTTGTCAGTTGCCATAAAATTTCATGTAATTTTATTGCTGCTGCTTTTCCTATACTCATTCCTTTAAGCCACATCTGGAATGTTACATGTCTGCATCTGACAGATTTCTGCTGGCTTTTCAATAGCTTCAGCAAAGTGATATTGGCATAAATACTGTGAAAACGTGGAGGCCCCTTTGCAGCACAAATCATCACAATATGTCTCCAACTACCACTGAGTCTGAAAGTTTAGCACTGGTATTTTATGTCTATGACAATTTTGAGTCAGCAGCTAAGCTATGCTGAAGTTAACAGGAATTGTGCAATAAGTACATTTTTCATTGTGAATTGCATGCTAAGCCCTGTGCACGTGAGCATTTACTTTGAATATGTCTAAATTCAGTTTTGTCTGTTTGTACAGACATAGTCTCAAGTGTTTTTTGACTGATTCACAGAGTGAGTAAAGTGAGTAAAGTTACTATCTTTGACTCAATAATCAACACAAAGCCTATATTAATAGACCTTGTTAATTGAGTTTCCCAAGGTTTTGTGCCTGAGAGCTTAACCATACAAATCCAGATGCACTCACCCTGCTCCTCACCATGCTTTATCTTAGTCTCACCACAAGGGTCGGACTCTTCCCTTCCTCCATGGTGGCATCTCTGGCACTCATGAAGCTCCATAACACTTTTTAAATAAGCAAAAAAACTCTCTCTGGCAGTTAAACAATTCTCTTTATAGTACACAAAATGTGTTTCATTTAGTAGGAAAATAAGGAGGATTATTTTTTTGCAATTTACTCCCTGAAGTGAAATATCAATAGAATGAAAAAGAACTTTAGATAGATAATGTAACAGATATATTGGCATTCACAGTTCTGTATTAGACAAGTTTTACAAAAAATACCCTTGGCTTAATATACTTCAGAAAATTAAACTGAAGAAAATTTAGAAATCCCTAAAAGCTTCCATCAGGAACTGCTATTTGGTGCTGTTGGACCTGGCAAGTAGCAGTAGCAATTCCTACCATCGGCCTTTTTGTCTTAATTTTTCTCTTTTTTCCTTCTCAACCTGATGGTCTGTAATGCTGAGTCACTCCCATCACCTTGGCATTACAATGCACTTCTGAAATTTGTGGCAGGTAAAAAGGGTAGGATTTTCTATCCTTCCTATAGGTTACCCTAAGAGAAATGGAACAACTTCTTATGCAATAGGGACGTCACAGACATAAATCTGTGTCACAGCCCCAGATGATGGGATAGAAAATTATGGTTATGGCAGGAAATTAAAATGCTGGAAGACTGTTTCATTATGAATTAATAACTTTTTCACAGTTTCAGTTTTATTTTACATTTCAAATGCAGAACATTTGCAACATAAGTGTCAAGCTTTTTGCTAAAAAATTATGTATGTATCTCAAAATTTTGAACGTGTCACTGGAAAACTAGCAGTCATGATAAGGCAAATTGCCAACATTGGCTTATCCCACAAAGACACATCTCTGCAGAATATTGAATGAACAATAGAAGAGGTAAAGATACTTCCATTTATTACCTTATTAATCACAAGGAAATGTTTACAGTTTCTTGCAAAAAATAATCTTTCTTCTGGAGAAATACCAGTTCTGTGTCTTGAATTGTTTAGATGTCACAGCCCAAAGGTTTTCCAAGCCATTCCTCAGTGTTAAAACTTTACTAGAATACTGCAGGAAGGGGCACAAAAATGTGCATTGATAATGTCTTTTCCATATCCATATGGAAATGCAGCATCAAAATTGGACAGAAAAGTGAACTTCCTCTTTATAAGAAGGCAATGTGCAACACACACATTAATTTCTTTTGAAACTATAGAAATTAATGCAACTGTATTACAAATAATCTTTTATTTCTGAAAGTAGTACAAAAACTACAGTGGCTGCACTCTGTTTTGGGTATTGTGCATGACCTAAAAAGTTGATAGGAAGTAAAAGCTGATATGAAATAGGTTGTGATTTACCAACTGCATTGGTAAATCACAATATTTAATGCTCTGTCAGGAGAAACAACAGAGGGAAAAAAGTATGTATATAATTAGGGAGCTAAACAATGCACACTTTTTGAGAAATAGGAAGCACCACATTATGAACTTGTCCTGGACAGGAATGAAAATGCACAAGCAATGGTCCTTCCAGTATTATAACACTACAGTGGTTTGCACTGGAGTTCCTCTAAGAACTCTTTCAACTCATTCCATGCTCTGGGACATACAGGAGCACTATGAAACCCCAGTTCGCAGAAGGAAAAAAAAGCAGCACTGGCACAAATGTTCCAGAAATAAGCAAGTAAGACTGTTTAATTTTAGTCTGTATGCATCATTAAGAAAAGAAATAAATCTTAAGTGCAGTGTTCAGGTGCTAAAAGTGGAACTAGATTGTACACAGATGCATTGGCAAAAGGCTAGGGGAGCGTATTTTTAGTACAGTAAACACAGAAGCCATGAAGCTGATCTGCAAACCTGAGTGGGTGAAGTAACTATCCATGGCCTTGGCACATATCCCCCCCCTCTCTGTAGAAGACTGTACCCAGGACAGCTGTAAGCAGGACTTCTTACCTTGGCTATTTCTTTGGCTGTCATGACAGGTCAAGTGGATTAGTGCCATGGATGCCAGGTTCTGATTTCAGTAACTCACTTTTACTGTATCTCTCATCAGAAGGCTGTTAATGCCTTCTGGAAGAGAACTGGAAGAGAACAGTTTGTCCCCTCCACAGAAGAGTTAAATGGTTCTCGATAGAACATTCCTGTCCAGGACATGTGATTTCAGTAAAAACCAGACTTCATATCTTCCATGCAGTTAAGAGTGGTTGCTAATAACAAAAATCATCTCATTTTTATGTTACTGTAGATGGAAACAGAAAAAAAAAAAACAAAAAACCAAACCCAACCCTAAGAACTGAAAAGATTATGTAAAAGACCCTTCAATCAATGCAAAAAAATGGATATTATCCACACATCTTCAAATATAATATAGTAAATATTTCACGCCCACTTTGAAAATACTCCACAGATATTATTTGTCTTAATAATAAACTCAGATAATATATTGAATACTAGGGTCATGGGTCATTCTTTTTTTAATTAGGCATTAGCTCCAAAACATTTTTCTGTATTCAAAACTGCAGATACATTTGAAAGTCTGGACCTTACACTGTATTGGTCTCAACCTGCCAAATATAACAAGTTAGCAGGAAAGAGTTCTTTTCATCTATGCCTCCAGCATAGTGCCCCATGGTTGAATGAATAACTAGAAGGTAAACAAGAGAATATGGAAGCATTCAGTTAAGATTGCCTATCTTAATTTCTCTTAAAGGGAGGTCAATTCATTTTCAGAGGAAATTCTGAACAGGAAATAGCAGGAGCTGATGCTTTTTCACATTGTTGTCATAATGACTAGTGCCTTGTTGTTTTAAAAAAAGATGGTCTGTTTTAAAAGTCATTGCCCTAGTGTTCAGAATCTCCCTGTTTCATTTCTGTTCAACTACAGCTTCCCTTTTCCTTATGTTTAGGAGCAGGAGGATATTATCTTCTCACAACACAGGAATGGCTGATGCTAGGCATGAAGAACAACAGGTTTCTTGATTGTCCAGTGATGGACAATACAGCTTCTATGCAGAATTGAGAAATCTTACTATCTATAACCATGAATGGCTTAATTTCATTCCATTTAATGAATAATACTGATTTAAGGTGTATTTCAAGTTTGGACACCAGTCTTTGGTGAAGACATCAAATAAGCTGACCCAGAAAGATAATTTATCATTGTTGACCATTTTAACAATATTAACAATATTAATATTGTTAAATAAACTAAGAAAACTATAAAGTCTTCAACCAAAAAAGCAAAAAAAAAGCATTTTCCATTTTCATTGCAAAAAAGCAATGAATTAAATCCTACAGAGGGATTTGGAACTGCAGAAGAAAATAATTGTCTCAGTCTCCTCTGTGTAAAATTGAGTTTGCTTCCTTCTCAAATAAGTGGGAGCTTTACATTGATATATAACAAATCTGAAAACAAAGTGACTCTTTAGTTCTGTCTTTTAAAAAAAAAAAAATTACTTAAAAGGAAGAATTTCCAAGAAGAAAAAAACAAAAAAAATAATGTGGTCTATTGCCATTTTACTGCCTGCGTATGCTCCATTTCTCTGAAAATTGTGCAATCATAATCTGAGCATTTAACAGTGTTCTGGTTTCCTTCCCTCTCCTTTACCAGCATTGGAACTTTTTACATGGAGAACTGTTGTTCTCTAGAACAGTGATTGATAATATCTCTAGAACTTAATCTCAGTTGAGAAGGCAAGTGATCTTCCAGTTGTCACTAGTTTCAGCTCAAAACACTGTCCCTATTTCTTCAGTATCCAGGGTGAGTTATAGTTAAACCCACTGGATTACATCCACATCCAGATGGGTGGTCCTTTGCTTCTGGCTGCAAAAACCTAGACACTGAGCTGAATCTTTAAAAACCAGTAGAGGTTAATTTGCTTAGGCTCCAGCTCTAAAATACTGCAAACTCAAAAGTACTCCAGTCGCACCAGCAAGGAGTGCCTTAACAATGTCTTTTTAGTGGAGGTTATTACTATTTGCAATAAGGCAGAAGCAGCAACTCCAGGAAGTACACTGGATTGAATGATCAGTCGAAGACTGCCTTGCATGAAACTGAAATCATTAGGTTTCTTTTTCTTCACACATATGAAAAAAAAGCATTGATCAAAAGTTATCCTTTTCAGCTGCTAACAGTGCCTGCAGCTTGCTATCCTTTCCCTTGTTTTCTTTTCCATCAACATTTTTTAAAGAGAAAAAAATCAGCTCATAAAGGGGGTGTCAAGACTATCTGCCAGAAGTTACTGAATGACTATGTAATCTCAATTACTAAAATAATTTTCTAAATTACAAGTTACGTTATTACAGCTGTTGCTAAGATTTGAAGTGTGATTTGTAATGCAACCCTCCAGCTTCCAGAGGCTGGTGCATTTAGCAATGCTGAAAAGAGTTCAGAAATGACAGCAGGTGTCTGAAAAGAAATTCACTTGCTTCTATAAGAGAAACGCCAAACACTTCAAGCTTCAATAAATATATTGAGAAGAACAGGTAATGATCAGGGATAATTGACAAGAGGAAAGGTTGTAAAAGATCTGTCCAACTCATTTGCCTGATTCCAGCTGTGGCCAGTAGCAGCTAGCTAGGGGAGGCATTAAGAACAAGCCAAGCGCATTATATTACTTAACCTTTGCAAAATACGTAGATTTTTCAGATTTTTCTCTGTGTGTGTGTGCATGTGCATATGTATAACATAGCTGCACATGAGCTAAAATGATAGATTTGGAGAAGGCCATAAACATGGGGAGCATCCTGTACCTACAACAAAATATCAATAACACAACAGCTTTTCAGCAAGCAGAGGAAATTCTTCTACCTTTGATGTACCACATGAACCCATTACAGACACTTGCACAAAGCAGTAAAAGTAGAGTAGGATATTGTTTTTCTAACACACAGCTTTATGATGAAATACCTACTATTAATTACTTTCCAAAGTCTGGGAGAAATCAAGCCTGTCAATGAAATTAAACAGCAACAAACCTGATATTGGTAAAGAGGAAATTTATACTGCACAGAGTGTATAATTAATCTCCAGAGCTCTCAATAGGAGGAGAATTTGGATTAAAAATCTGGGATATTTATATGAATAACAATAATATTTGCAGTTATGTTAGTGCAAAATAAACCACACAGGCACAAAGGCAGACCCACCCATTTACTGCCTGGGGCTAAGAATGACGTTTTCCTTCTAGGAGTGCTAATGTATGGTTTTTAAGGATAAATACTTAACACCTTCCTCTAGTGAATTTGATACAGGCAGCTTTCAAGAAGTAGGATAATAGATTAGAAGAGCCTTTGGTTTAATCAGCACCAGGTTTCTTTTCCTTCGAAGTCCCCCTTCCTGATCTATAAGGGTGGTCTTCTCCACAATGGAAACAATGTCGTGCCAAGTTATTACATAGTTATATTTTATTTTTCAAATGGCTTTAGAGAGCAGATATTCCCATGCAAGCATTAGAGCTCTTGCTCAGTAGATGTCTGCAGCACAAACCAAACACTGACTCTCATCCAGCTGTCACTCAAGCAAAACTCCCACTGAGCTGACCAAGATGAGGGCTTGGCCCACTGACTGTGATAGTCTGTTCAGCTCCTGTCCCATCCTGTAGCTAGCAGGGAGTACACACGTATGTTAGTATTCATGATATATTATTTGGGCTGCCTGATGTGCAAAATCACAGGTATAATCCTTGGTTGGAATGATTTCCTTTCTTTCTGGAAGAAACCATGGCAAATCTGCTTCTCTTACAATGGACAAATCCTTAAATACTGCAAGCTCATCTTAAGTTTTCAGAATTCAGTGGCTTATCTGAGGTTTACCCAAACCCCCCACATTTTAGAAGCAGTCAAGAAATCTCATCAGAACTTAATTTTAGGAGGGTTTCAGGATTTCTTGGTTTCTGGCTGGCCCCAAACTAGTTAGATACACACAAGATATAAGAAGTATTTTAAAGGTGGGGAAATGTATCACTAAATTTTAGTAGGTGGGGACATGATGCCCAGGGAAGTGAAAAAAATTCTGCCTAGTATTACTCACATATTAGTGGCAGAATCCTCACCTGCTCTACTCAGCTTTCCCTTGTGAGAAAAAAAACAGCCACTCCACAGGAATTTCAGACCTTCTTCCATACCCATCTCTTTTTGGGTACTAGATGTACAGACTCTGTATAATTTTTAAATATGTATTTTTTACCAGATTATGCAAATACTTCCAAGTTTATTCAAAAGCCTTAAAAAGGGTAGTTAGAGCAATGGACACAGATCAGAGGATGCCACTACTTAAGGTGACCCTGCTCGTGCACAGCAATTTTGCTTTTTTTGGTCCTTCCCTTCTGTTTTTCTGAAAGATCCTCTATTAGTGCTGAAGTGCTGCTGTTGTGTTTTCACACATTTCCAGTAATTTTATTTCCCTGTCTTTTAGTTTTGTGGGGGTTTTTTGGTGCCATGAAGAGATTTTTTCCCCACAGAACCATAAATAAGTGCTCATGCTCAAAACTCTCATGAAGAGCCATTCCAAAGAGTTTACAAAACTCTTGAGAAAGTGGAGACAAAGTTCTTGATCACACTATATTAGCTGAATAATGTCAGACATTGATGTCCCTGCAGCTGTCTACAAGACTGAACATTTGTATTGTTTTAAAGGACTCACCAAGAAATATACTGAAGGCTACATGGCTTTCTTGTGTAATGTTTTAAGTACTCTCATGGAAGTCAAAAGCCAAGGAAACCAAATAGCTGGGATATTTGTAAGGCCAAGAAAAGTTAGAACTTGTGTTCACAGCTCAAAACTGGCATTTTGACATGCTTGGCATTCTTATTTTTCCTAATGCAATTCAAATTCCCCTCCCTGTGAGTTGTTTATATTTATAGGAAAGATGTCTCATGCTAAAAATTATTTTATTGTATTTTACTCTCTTTGGTTTGTGATGATTCACTGGTTCCTGAAATTCTCCAGCAGGAAGGCAATCCCCACTCACACCAACGAATCCCAATGACTCAGATGGGACTCAGAGAAGCAGCAGTTGCAAAATAAGATATATTTGTTTAAACACATGGGCCAAGACACGATACAGAGAAGCAGGACCAAAATTTCTCATTCACAATGCTATAAATAAAATTTGTGATTGTTTGCCAGATAAAGACTTCTTGGGGAATGATGTCTTGTCAGAGACACTAGGAAACCTGCTGTTTATAAACTTAGAAGACAGTCAGTGATTTTTTAGCAAAGCAACAGATTTCTTGGTTTGCTAGAAATGAACTGGTTTACTGCAGGGCAAGAGGCTTAGCTAAGGGCTTAGCGGAATGGAATATTTTCTTTAAAGAAAAACTGTAACTATAAAAAAGGTAAAGAGATTTTGGATTATAAAACCTTTTTACAGTTTATTTCCTATTATTAATTTCTTAAAATATATATATATAAAAATGAGGATCTGACTAAATGAATCAGGACGCCAATTGATAAATGTCTGTCCTTGTAAACAAATAAATAAGTATTTACAATCTTTGGCAAAACAAAATGAAATTTCATCAGTCTCACTCTCACACACACTTGCAAGGAAAAAAAAAAAAAAGAAAAAGAAATTTAAAAACCCATCATAAATAATTTACATAGAATAGGAAAATTATGGTACAGTCCAAATATTAACATCTTCATCCCTAAACTGATGTCTCTGTCTGACAAAACAAAAAACCCTACACAGCCATTACTCATTATATTTAATGAAGTCATCCTCCCTTCTGCTTGGAAATTGGGGATGCCATTTGAAAGACCAAAAGAAACTGAAATATTTAAAAGCCTCATGAAGAGGATTTGTGAAAACAACAAAAAAATCCAAAAAAAAAGAAAAACCAGCAACAAAACAAACTGAAATAAAATAAAAAAATATTTGATAATATGAATACTATAAAATGTGCAATAAAGCCAGCAACTGTTGATTCCTTTCTAATGAATATAGCCACAAAATCTATTTCAAAGGAGAAAAAGTTGATTCAACATTTAGCTCACTGTGCCCTAGAAGAAGGCAGAGGTACTGTATTCTTCCATCAGGTATCCCATCTATGACTAAAATTACACCAGCCTGTGTTCTTTTTGTGAACAAAGCTCATACGTCTTAAACAAAACAAAAACATTAAACATGTCTATACTATTGTTTATCTGAGTAACTGTTGTATCTGTTTAGAATAAACACTGGTACCCCTTCAGCATTATTTAAGAAGTTCTATATACAGCAGATATAGGTAACAATACAAAAATATTAAAATTAGGGTAACTAGATATATATTAAGGTTCCATTTGTAAATTCCTTATTATTATTCATTTAACTTTAAAGTATACATGACTATAACCCATGGAACTATACTTAAGTGTAGGCCATGCTTTGACAATATCTACATATTGTGATATGCTTTCAAAAATAGCTTTAAAATACCATTATTTGTGAATGTATTATTGATGGATTATATGCTTTAAAATCAATTACCAGAGAAGGTAGCTTGGTGTGATAATCACAATAAATACTAACAAATTATTTATAAATGGAACCTTAAATTCATATGTTACCAAATTAAGTAATGGCAGCATTGCCACCTTTTCAAAAACCCACATCAGGATTCAGGATGTCAAAGTGCTTTTTGCAGCAGAGGTGGAAAAGTGGTTCAGGTTCATTTTGCTCCACATAGTCATGGTATATTCTTTATTACAAGGCAATGCAGAATATGATGAAAACAGGGCAACTGGAAATAATTTCTTGAAAGTCAGACAATAGTGATAGCTTCAGATGTTAAAATGAATCACTCTTCCCTTTTATATGAGTTTCTAGTTCAATTCTGTTTCGCCTAAATAAAGCCCCGACTAAAGAAGGCTTTAGGTTGCAAATTTGACAGTTCTATCAATAATGATTTTAAAGAGAGTTACTAAGAGCATCCTTAGCAATTAAGCACCTTTTTGAATCAAGAAATGTTTATAATTGATCTTTAATAGCCAAAGTAATTTTCACTGTTGGTGTGGCCCTCCATCACTTTGCTAAAATTAGACCCAGAAGCTCTGTGTTACTGAAGTCCAGTCTTGATCAGATCTAGGAAGTGTCAACCATACACCAAAAAAATTAAGACACATTTTTCCTCACTTAAACATAACAACTGATAATCATCATCCCCCCTCTTTTTCTCCATATATATAAATACATTAAGTAATTACACTTTTATATGTAAACGTCATTCTTTAAAAAAGACAAGTAAACAAACAAACACATTTTGCTAAGTTTTCACTCTACAAAAGTGTTCTAATGTATCAATCTGCTTTTGCTTCAGTGGTGGGTCCGACGTTCACGTTTAGATTTCATTAGTCCTGGCTGTGAGAAGGCACTTGGGTGGAAGGGTGGCTGAAACACTCCTGGCAGCTGGGAGGATCCTGGAGAGTGGAGCATGAGGAGAGAGGACAGGAGGTACACAAAAATAGAAACTGGGAGTACCAGGGTGTACTGAGGTGTCTGGTTTGCATAGCATCTACAGTACTTTGCTGGTAATGCAGCAACCATTGCTCAAGCATCTGAAAGAAAAGGGAAAAATATATTAATTGAGACTGGGTTTTTTTTTGGTTAGGAAGTCAATAAAACAAGAACACTATGATACACTTAAGAAATGCAGCACACCTTCTGTTCTTCATTTTCCTACAAACTGGAGAACATTTATATAAAAACACATGTGCCTACGTATAGGAAGAGACAAGCATGTGTATGTGCAGCTGTGCATCAAGCTGCACAAAACCATATACAAGAAAAACCCAGAAAAGCATTATCTGTATTTCAAAACATTTCAGACAAGGCATTACAGACAGACATGCTCATTAAAGATATCTGCTCTCTTTTCCATGCTTCTTGAAAGAGGGCTGATCCAGAACTATCTCTCTGCCTGCAGGATATACGAAATAGCCTACAGAGGACAGTGGATATGCAGAGAGAATTCTAAGCAAGTCTCTCTCAGAAATTTCTACCTCATTTCTTCCAGGTGGATAGTATTAAACATCTGGGTTTTATTATTCAAATTGAGATTATTCTAGGGGCAAGGGGCATTCATGGCATTTCACCAATGGTTTATGCCATGCTATGATATTACAGATTGCTTTTCATTTAGAGGATACTTTTCATTTAGGCACTTTGTGCTTGTTCCACAAGTTATGAAAGGCTTAAGCGTCTTCCAGACATTTTTTGTAACTAACCTCTGCATTCATATTTGAGGTCAGAGAAATAGACCATCTCTTGAGAGAAGACAAAAAGACCTAATCGTCCACCAGCAAAAGTTGTATCATAGATTGGTCCAGAATCCACCATGACTTGTTTCCCTTCATAAACCAGAACTCTGTAAAGAAGAGCATAAATTAAACAAGGAGGGTAATACAGTATCCAGTGTAAGAGCTGGTAACAGTCTCTAAAAACTGGAACAGAATTAATTTTAACAAGGCACCAGAAAACCCAACCTCATTGTAGGGATCACTTCTCTATCTCACACCCACGTGGCTGGCAGCCATAACACATTAATCAGAAGCAGTGGGACTGCTCCTTTAGTGTTTTCATGCACACCATCTGCAAAAGATTTCCCAGTTCTTTATTTAGAACAGTCATGTCTCCTGGAATGAACTATGTCATGTACTAGAATTCACTGATAAGCCCCTGTCCCAGTGAACTCAGGGGTTAGCACATGACCTTGTCACATCACTGAACAAAGCTGTCTTTGCAGCTGTGTGAACAGCTGATTTATTTATCTTTAGGTGCGAGGGCCAACATCAGAAATTGGAAGAGCCATCCCTTTAGAGTCAAACAAAGCATTAGTTTGAGACATGCTGAATCTCAATTTCAGACTAATTTTAAAAGCTTAATGAAAGCTGGAAGAATTTGGACACAAAACGCTAGACTAATAATAAATTGGAAAAGGAAAACTTGGTTTTTTGGCTCTTGGAGGTCTTTTTTAGTATTTCAGGCATCGACCCTGGAGACAAAAGACCTTGAAAGTCAGCACTTCATTTTCTTTCTTTATCAGAGAGACTGCATTTCTGCAAGCTTGGATCCTCTGCTTCTCCTGGGAGACCTTGAGATAGTCTAGATTTTTAGGCTCTCCGTCTCCTTGGCCAAATGAGAAATTACTCCATAATTTGTTAATTAGACTAGTCTTTGGAGTCAGGGATTATTGCCCTGCTTCAATTGACAATGCATTAGTTATACACAGCAAGATCGCTTCACGTGAGGATGAAAACACTTGAGCAGCTTCCTAGAACTCAGGGGTTAGGTAGGGGCAGATTTCTGTTTAGCCAGAAATGCATGTCCAGCACTTGTAATAAAGTGTTCTGTTTCCTGAAAAGTGCACAAAGTATGAAAATGCTCCCTGAGATCAGGGATGGTGAAAAGAACAGTAAAAAAAAAAAGTGACAGATTTTCACGTTCATATAATCCTATTTAATATAATTCTCAAAATATCAAGAACCCAAAACATATGGAAAGAGTTTAATAGTTCATCCAACCCACCAAAAACATTACATAGCTCTTATCATATTCATATGGAATTAATATTTCTGTACAAATAAATTGTTTCATGACTTCATTAGTGAAAAAAATGATTCATTTTCTATCAGAACACAGCAAAGCGTGAAGGAATTTAATGCCCCAAACCACAGAAATGCCATGCTAGATTAATCTAATGTGATACCAGTGGTAACATCTTTTGTCTGACACTATGTAGTTTCTGTAAAGGAAGTTACAGGTAACAGCAACATGAATGAAAAAAAATAAAGTTTCTTTTTGACCTTTATCAGTCAATGCTTTGCACTGCAATACACTGAAGCATAAAGAAACTTCTCTTTTTACAAAAAACAAGTAACTTAGTCTATCCTAATTTATCTACACTTCGTCTTTCACAGACAAATTAAAACCTCCTGCACATAAGCACAAGCAAGATCTTTGGAGGTAAGGTCTGACTCTACCCCATGAAAAATATCCTTTACAGTTCCAGTAGTTAGTAGAAGATAAAACTGACATGGGCAGTTAATGCTCAGTCTTTGGAACATCAGCTAAACAGCTGGGCTCTACAGAAAGTCATTTGCCACAGCTCCTTGTGTGCATTACAGATGTGCTCATGGCCACTTCTGCAGTGCCTTGTGTAAGCCACTACGGGAGACAGGATGCTGAAGTAGACAGGCCCTTGGCCTGCTTCCCTGAGGCAATGCTTATGTTTATAATTATTTTCATTCACTGAAATTCCACAGGCTGGGGAGCAATCTCATGTTCTAATCTTGCTTTGAGTTTTGCTCAGGAATTTTTGGTCTCCTTACAGAAAAGCTATTGAGAAAGAGGCCTATTTTTTTTTCTTTAATTTAAGTGTATTTAGCTGATGTAAATATTGAACCATCCAGCCTAAATTAAATACATCTGAAAAGGAAAATAAATTATTCTGAAGATAATAAAGTGTTCCCAAAATGTTGGACAAACCGTCACACGAGTAACAGAATTATCAGGAACAACAATGAAACTGATAACATAGCTTTTAAATCAACAGAGACAAAAGCATTGCTACTAGAAAACGTAGAGGTACAGAAATATTTCTTACTTTATTAATCCTGTTTTAGGCCTATGAATCAAGTGCCACCTGTAAGCAGTATAATCTTTCCAGCCGATGTTCTTGGGATCATGCCACAAAGTACGCACCTACAGTAGGAATACAAATGCCTTCTTAGAAACACACCGTGCCCCAGTAACTCCACATCCACCACAGTAACTGCCAAAGCTTATTTTCTGCAGAGTATGAAACTGAAAATAGTTTAACATTTGACTGTTTCATCAAAAGACTTCTTTTATGGGGTGAGAGTAATGGAAATTTCTGTCTTAAACTGTTGATCAGTTGTTCACCTGCAGTTTCACAGCTAGAGCCACTGAAGACTGTTACGGCATTGAACCTTGACTTCCCTTATGACATGACAGAACCAGCCAAATTGGAAGAGACCCACAAGGATCATCAAATCCAACTCCTGGCCATGCAAAGGACCATCCCCAAGGGTCACATCATGCGTCCAAGAGCATTGTCCAAATGCTTCTGGAACTCTTCAGGGTTGCACATACACACAACCAGGTTGACAGAGTTGATGCTGAATGAGTGCCTCCAGTGAGGGAGAGGAACTGCAGCTTGCACAGATGTTACTGCCTGTGGCTGCTCCTTAAAAATTTCCACTCCGTAACAGTCCTGTGAATTCCTATCCACATGTGAAGCCCTACTAACCTAATTTCCAAAATGCACAAGTTTCTTCCATGGTTGGACCCTATATGGAACAGCAGGAGTTTCTCTCTTTTTTCAATGTCTTTTCTCTTTTTCTGTCACTGTACTCTAAACCATGTATAATTCAAACAAGCTGGAACACCAAAGAAGCAAGTGTACAGAAAGAAGCAAGTGAGACATCTCTCTCGTTTTCCTTTTGATCACACCTCATCTTCCCTTTTACGTCATTGTCTTTGAAATACAATGCACGTGTTACTATTGACACTACTAATAAGGGAATTGAAGAAAAACTGATAAACATCAGCAAAAATTGAGGTGTGAAAGGAAATTCTTTTTGAAACATGTCCCTTATTTTTAAAATATTAGTCATTCACTGTTGGCCTAAAGTTTTAAATCTCTCACCTGTCCAGGGGTGTTTCCCGTGTGCCAGAGAGCGTTTCGTAAGTGCTCACCAGTACCAGTTGTTGAATTCACTACTTTGAGTGACACACCAGAATAGCCATAAGCCCTGGTGGGTTTGTCCTCCCAATAGGTCTGAGTGACCTGCTTCCACATCAGAACGTAAAACCGACTGCTGGACTGGTAGCCGAACACAAAGCCGGCGTAGTCATCGTCGCGGTCTGTGTTAACGTAGAACGTCCCACTGAAGTCAACAGAGCTGAACTCATCATAGCCTGGAAGAGGACAAGAGAGACAAACCATTGAGTTACAGTGCTGGGTCCAGATACACACACCCAAGAGCCCCAGCCACATCCTGAATTTTGGCAGGAGACATAAGTGGTATTTCTCAGTTTCCTTACCTGTAGAAGAGGAGGTAATTACACTTGCCTGCATGGAGACTTCTGGAGAGAAGTAAGTTGCTTACAAGGGGCACTGAAGACAGCAGGAACTATACTTACATAAATTTTTTCAATTGGTTATTTTATGTATGTTACAGTCAGTGATGAGATGAATGGACAAAAAATGCAGGCAGCATTGAGCTGTTTATACTTTGGGCATATACACTGCCTCCATTATTGGGCCAATGTTTGCAGCACCAAAAAGGTGCATTTATGTACCTTTTTTCCTACCTTTTCTACCATTTTATCTACTTTTTTTCCCCTTTCCTTATCACAGAATCACTTGTTACTTTTCCAAAGATGATTACATCTGATACTCACCTACAGCTATTCCAGGATCAGAGTTAGCAGTCTGTACCAGTTCCTTGCCTTGGTGGCGAATAACCCAGTTGGGATCAATCTGAGCTGTTCCCTTGGGGTCCAGAGGGACCATCTGGAACTTTCTGAAATCAGTTTCACTGATGGCATTGTTTTCAGGGCACACATCATAGATATCAGGAACATTGTCATTGTCAAAGTCGTCTTTGCAAATATCACCTCTGCCATCACCTGTAAGCAATGTGAATAAGCAGAGAGAGTTTTAGCAATTTATCCAGCCCCAGTTTATACACCACTTTGGAATCAGGGTGGGAAAAGTTGGAAGTTTGCTGCGTCGATGTAATTCACTAATGCTTGCATTACATTTTCAGTTTGATTTGTTCCAGATGTGGATACAACACCACATTTTAATATGTGCTGTGCATATCAATTCAAAGAATAGCATTAAAATCTTAATCTTCCACACATTACTAAATATTATACATTACTAAAGATTTATATATTGTTGATCATATTAAACTATTTTCCAGACTCTTATCACTGTCTTAAGATTCTTTCTGCAACAATCCATCTAAGATGCCACAGATTGCGGATGTGACACCTCTGTGACAAAAGATAGGGGAAAGAGTGTTGCAGTAAAATATGCATACATGTTTAGCCACTCTTTCACTTGTAGGTAGAACAATTTGGCTTATAAATAACATAGTCCTTCAGAAAAATGCATGAGAAAAGAAGGCAGCACTGCATTCAACAGGACTAGCCTCAGAAGAATGAAAAAATTAAGTTTTGTTATATGGATTGCAGGAAGTTATTTAGAGAACAAAATGTACAGCTCATCTATAGTTGTGCTTCTGCTCAACACTTTTCCTACACTAAATATTTTAGAAAATCTAAAAATTATTTCCTTTATTAGTTTACCTATAATATTAATGGACATCAGGAGACGTGACTTGCCTCAAATAGCAAGAAGTAAAAGGAGGCATCAATAAAAAAAGCTCACTGCCAATGACTCTATTATTCCATGGCATACAATAGCACAAAGACCTGAAAATAATGTAGAAAAGCTTGGCTAGATAAGTATACAAACAAATTCCCAAATGGCTCCAACTTTTACAACAGAAACCACTGGATATTACATTGGGTACTAATGCAAAACCAGTGCTGCCAACTAATTTGTTTCTATCCTCACATAGCAGAACATCTGTTTTTTGGGGTTTTTCCCCCCCAGTGTTTATGACTGCCCTAAGAACATGGGAATTAACACAGTGGGAAATAGCAATGACCCAACTCATTCAATACTGACCTACTACTAGATGTTTCACAGAAAAATAGAAAGCTACGTTACCATGACTAACCAACACAGCATTACCCAAGTATGGAGCTTTCAGACAGAAAGCAGAATGAGTTTTAGGCAACAGCCAAAAAGAAAAGAGTAATTAGAGAAAATTGAAACATCTAGTATCTCATGGCTCTCTACAGCTCAGATATGTGGCAAAATGGTCCCATTTTCCACCCTGCATATCTGCCACAGACAACTCCAAATCCTGACCAGCTGTGTCTTCCTCCACCTGTTTGTCTTAGCACTCATTGGAGAAAAGGGAATTAATTTCCTATTTTGTTTCCTTTGCCAAATCAAAGAGATAATTCACAGAAGAATCTAATTATTCACTAAAAGTCCAGCTGATGTTCATTTGGTAGTGAGTTGCTGCTGACAACATTCATTCCCCGTTAAGGAAAGTTAGAAAGTGTTTGTTTATCCAGTCACATCCAACAGCTCTCTCCAGGGCCTCATCTTTATGTGCTAAAACTCACATCTTCAAGAGCATGTGAGCAATTTTTTGCTTTATTTACCCCTTTTCCAAGATTTCTGTTGGACCTGCTGCTAATGACAGTGATGAGCTGGCTAAACTGATTAAATATATGCTTTTTCTGAATTGTTAATCCATCAATGTAGTTTCCTTTACAAGAACCAGGTAATAGATAACTTAAACTATCTCAGCTTGGGGTCACCCTTATTCTGGATTTATGAAATTAAGGGGCTATTCCAGGGACTGGCAAACACAAAGATATTCTGGACACATATTATAGGACTGAAAGGTTATATAAAATAAGAGCTACTACTGACTACCAACCAGAAACTTCCTACTGACAGCACTTGTCTTACCAGGAAATCAGACAAGGCTCAGCATTTTATCTTTCTAAATGTACATAAAAACATATTGTGTAGGTAATAAATTCTGCTTTCAATTTCTACAGCACAGCCATGGAATGGCTCCAGCAAGTTGTATAACTTGGAACAGAAATTGCTTACCTGCATTTATTGCAAGGGTCATTATTGTAAACATATTTGGTGGTTTTTAAAGGATCATAAACATTTTCAAAATCAAAATTATAATTGTGAAACTATCTCTATTTCATTATTTAAATAATGCCAAGCACAGAGAAGTACTGTCTGAGGTGACCAACAAAATTTTACCAAAAAAAAAAAGGAAAAAAGGGCAATAACATATCCATTTTTTAATCTGTGACATGTATACCATCAAGACATATTTAAAGCAGTCTATAAAAAAAAATTTGAGAAAAGCTGCTTAGGAGTCAATTAAAAAATATATAATTGATTTAAAAAATCCTGAAGAAATATTCTGTTTTTCAAAATAAAACAGAGCAGTAAACCATTTTTTTAATTTTAATTTTCAGACAGAAAGTGAAACAGCTCACTTTTCATTTTTTAAGACATTTGTAATTCAAGCTATTTGAAATATCTTCTGACACTTTTAACATTTCAACTAAATGTGAAAATAAGAATATTAACAAAAACACGATTTTTTTTTTGTGTTTTTAAAATATTTGTTAAAGGTTTTCTCCTATAATTAAGTATGTGCATGTTTGAGCTCCTGTCAAAGATATTTCCTAATGCTCTAACCCTTACCCAAACTGACTAGCTCAGTTCCATCAAATTCCATGGTGTCTCAAATGTCAAAAGCAGCTTGGTTTGATGTGAAGTCTCTCTTCAAGATCAAAATCAGATACTAAGAACTACATTAAATTCATATGACCTTGCTCTTACCATCTGAGTCCTCCTGCTCAGGGTTGTATCTGAGGCGGCAGTTGTCCCTGTCATCTGGGACACCATCATTGTCATCATCAGGATCACAGGCATCTCCTTTACCATCCTGATCGTGGTCAGCTTGGTTAGCATTGGGGATGTAAGGGCAGTTATCCTGGTTGTTCTGGTGGCCATCTTCATCTATGTCCTCATTATTGTCACACTGGTCACCAACAAGGTCATTATCTGCATCAGTCTACCCCAAAAAAGAATTGTACAGAGCAATTTTATTATTTTTACTCAATACATAAGTATAGCATGGTACTTAACTGTTCAACACTTATCTTCATTGTGATATTTGTCACACTTCTGCAGCCACAAATATCACAATGACAACCGTGCTAAAAGCACAAGCATAACTTCAAGCTAGTGTGGCAACTTATTCTTCTACCAGTGGGTCAGATCTGGTCCCCAGGATACTTGCAGGGCAGGGCTTTACTTGCAGATGGATTAAAGCAATCATCACTGTACTTCCCTTTCATCTGATACAAAGGGATCTCACAATATGAGATGTGAAAGTGAGCATATGGATCCATCTTTTGTACTGTTCAGTACAGGGACTGATAGCAATTCCTGGGGTCCTTCCTTTGCCCTTGTTTTGATGTTACCATTAAGGAAAGTGTTTTCATCATTTACCTGGTCTGGATTATGCATCAATGGGCAATTATCACACTGATCACCAACTCCATCACCATCTGTATCACTCTGGTCTGTGTTGTAGACGTAAGGGCAATTATCTCGTTCATTAAAAATGTCTAGGCAAAAAAAACCCCAACAAAACATTGAAAAACTCAAAATGATACAACATACAACGCAGACAGCCATAGACTGTAGCAATCACCAGTGAAGAAACAAAGCTCTTAAGGGGCTCATAAGCTTTCTGATTGCTACAACATCATTGCTACAAATAGTTAAAACTAATATTAGAAAAAAAAATATGGTATCAATTCCATTTTTCTTATTATGACAAAGTTTTCTGTATGTATTTTCCTATGGAAGAATAAGGGCTGATTATGTCTTAAGAATTTAGTCCTCTTCATTGAATAACAGGTAAAGGGGTATTTTTTTTAATAGTTTGTTTTGGATTTTATTCCCCTACTCTAATAAATGGCATAGAATGGATAGCTACATCAGGTTTAAACTTCTGAACTTTTGTATAGAAACAACTGTATTAATATTCAGCTGCCTCAGCATTAAATAATTTTACCAGAACATGTGTATCATTAATTCTATAGCATGCCAAATTTTCAAAAGAAACTTCCTTCTCAGGAAACTTCATTATAAAGCCAACAATCTACTTCAAAATGAAAAGAAACAAACACATGTTGGCATATCTTTCTGGGAAAGATACAAGGACCCTGCTCTGTCTTACATGGTCCCTGTATATTTGCGTAATTTTTCAGCCAATAACACATGATTGAATTTTTCTTCAAATGCAGAACTACCACAAGTACTAGTATGAACCTGATGATCAAAAGGAGGATGAGAGAACTTCCAAATGTTCAGAAGCTAAAGTCAGATAAACATCCAAATGTTTAAAACCCAAAGCTAGATTTATTCAACTTTTAGTATTTCTGTATCCTCACACATTTGAAATGCCACAGGGATATGATTTTTGAAAAATATTTAAGTGTTTTTCTCCCATCTTAATTCTGATCAAATTGGGGTTATAAAGGAATGCACTGGTGGAGGAAATTAGCACTTCTAACAATATTTTAAGACATACAAAAAAATGCGTATTTGAGTTACTGTGAGTTTTGCATACTTATACATTCATAGAAAAGCAGATTACTTTACTCTGGATATTGTCTTAACTGTGTGAATGTTCTGATGTTCTTTTCCCTCCCTAAAAGGAAAAGGAAAAGTCAACAGAAGTGTTATATTAGACCCTGATTACTTTGGAACACAGATGAAAGAAAGTTGTTTTTTTTTTTGAAGATTACACTGATAAAGACTTGCTGTGATTTATTCTTTAGTAATATTAATTGTAGTCATTTAGGGACTGTGTGGACAACCATACTACACAGGGCAAATGAACTTCAGCCTTCTGTCTTCTACATTTTTGAGCTGCTAGACCAAATTTTATTCCACATATAAAAGCAAGTAGCCCATCTTACTGGACATAAAGTAAAGTGCACTTATGGAACAGCACCTAATTCTCAAAAGTGAAATCATACCATCTCCATCAATGTCCACAGCACACGAGTCACCCTCCCCATTGTTGTCTGTGTCAATCTGAGCAGGGTTGTGCACATAGGGGCAATTGTCACAGCGGTCACCAACTTCATCCTTGTCATAATCAAACTGGCGAGGGTTGAACAGAAGAGGGCAATTGTCCTAGTAAGAAAAGAAATAGATTTCACAATATAAATCACAGTTCATGAGAGCATACTATGAAGTGGTAACTCCTGTTCATCTTGGACAGAATTCAAAAACCAAATATTGATCAACTATTTTTTCAATGGACAAGCTGTACCTATACTGAAGGTCTTGGCAATAACAGGATGGCATCTGGACAGCCTGGCCCACTGTCTGTTTTGTACAAAACATGTGAATTGTGTTCCATATCTCACAGGGAGAGCAACAGGCATTTTGAACTGGATCTGCACTCAGACATTTAAATAAAGGTGTATCACTGGTACATGTACTTAAAAAATCAGAATATGTTGCAAAATCAGGTCAACTTCAGCTGCATTTTATAACTTTCTAAAAACAAAAGAAAAACAACTACAATTGTTACTCTGACTTTTTTGGAACAAACTAGTGTCGGTATTTTCAAGTTTATATCACGTATTTTGATTTTTCAATTTAAAAAAGTATTGACTTTTTATTGGTTGTGTTCTATTGAACAAGATAATAAAATGTAAAATGTTTTTAAAATGAAATACTCTCATTTAACAAAAATATTTTTACCTGAGGCCTTTTAATGGAATTTTGAAAATTTCCTATCACTTTAATTTAAAAATCTGCCAGAAGAATTAATTCTTACATTTCACACATTACCAAATTGCACATGGACTTTTTCGCATGCACAAGAAAGTACTCGGTGTGAAATGCAAAGAAAAAAGAAAGAAAATCAAAACAGTGGGAGTGAGGGCTACATCAGTGGCATGGAATCTGAAGGGAGGTCATAAGGAAGAAAAAAAAAAGTCTTTAAACTTCTTTTTCCTCTGCTAAATAGAAAAAAACCCCACATTTAATAGGAAATAATTTTTTAGCACAATACTTTAAATTCCCCAGAAATACATTTCACATAATCAAGGGCAACATATAGAGGCAAGTCAAAATCTTATGCTGCTCATACAACAATTTCTAACTACAATTTAAAAAATATACATACTAAATCATAATTCTTTATCAAATGATTATTTGGGTTTTTTTTTTTTTAATTTTTCCAAATAGAGACCAAATGAACACAGCTCTTACCCAGCTTTAACCATGTGAAGCTCTAGAGCATCTAGGTTGCCTCTGAAGGGAACAGAGAGGAACAGTAAAGTTCTAATACCAATTCACTTATCCTAAACATGTTTGAAAAGCCAAGGTGAAGCAAACTCTCAAACTGCCTCTATTTTTGTTGATTGCACAAGGCAACAGTTCTAGACTAAGAGGCTATCTTTTAGGCTCTGCAGGTAAATGAATTTGTCTTCTAGGCAGATCTGAAGGAAAGTATGATCCAGGCTAGGTATTTTCCTCCCATCATTTTCCTTTGATACTGGCTGTGTTTATAGTTGTTTTAGAAACAAGTTACAATGAATAAAAATAACATCATATATATAATATTTACCAGCTTTTCAAATACAGTAGACTTGCCATTCTCCCATTGCAATATAAAAATCCAATACCACTTTCCATTAAACTGTTTTCATGTACATAACTGAACTCAAAAGCGGTACAGAGAGCATAGTTCCTGGGGTTCCCCAGGCTGCTTTGCTCTGCACAGTACTCTGCACTCTCCTTTGACTGAACACAGCTTTACTCTGTGCTACACATCAATCAGTGAAGAAAGTGCAGAATAACTCAGCTGAAGCTCTGAACAATAAAGTTCACATCTATTGTAATGGTTTTCCTTAAAATCAGATGTTTAAGTCAAACATACTGCAGACAGATACACATCTTACTTTGTCATCTTCAACACCATCATTGTCATCATCCTCATCACAGGCATCTCCTTTGCCATCTTTATCAAAGTCTTCTTGGCCAGAGTTAGGCAGAAGGGGGCAGTTATCCTGGCCAAAAGAAATAATCAATACATTATGTTTACATTACGTCAGGATAACTTGCCTGGGCAGAAGAGTAGATATGGTACACCAGAGACTATAAAACAAGAGCAATCAGCAAAGTACTTTTTAAACTGCCTGGTTTTTTGTTGCCAAAGATAGTATTCATTTGCTGGTTTCATATTGTAAAGTAAGTGAAATGCAGCTGCAAATCATTCTATTTCCCAACTGCTATTAGTGTGACATTTCTAGTAAATTTTAGAGGGAACTAGCAAAGAACAAACACAGCACACGCACAGATTATGCACTCTTAGAACAACTTTTTGTAGACAATTAATGAGATATGTTTGAAGATTGCATAAAAAGTCACCAGGTTTTGTTGCCAGAAAAATAAAAAACCAAGCCAAGAGAAGGTCTTCAGAAACAGCTGTTCATATGGAAAGTTCCTACATAGCAATGGAAAGTACTACACATCAATGAATGGGAACATGCTAAGAAAGGGTTTTGAAAAAAGTGTCTTTATACTGTTCTGCAAAACAGTATAGAGCCATGGGAGTACCTTTGCACTCCCATGGCTTTAAAAATAAAAGCCAAACAGACCTCTTTATTTTGTATCACAGCTTTGTAAAGAATGATTATTTTATATAAACAATTCTTAAGTTACACTGAAAAATAAGTAAAATAGCTTGCCAAACTTTTAATATGCATTTTTTTAAAATACTAAAATAATCTAAAATGGATTGCAATTCTAGCACTTGCTATGAATAAATACATCTATGAAAACACACTCTGTTATTCTCAGTTTTACTCACATTCCAGATCTACCTCACCCAAAACTGAATCTGTCAAAAGAGTGCACAAATATCTCTTTTGTAACACATACTCTAAAAAATGTACATTATAGTAAGATGTTTTCAATCTCAGTGGTTCTAATAGTACAGACAATTTAAGAAAAAGAGTACTGGAAATATTGTGATAAATATCAAATCCCCAAAATTTTTATCAAATACCTGTGAAGAGTCTTGACTGTCCACCTCAACACGGGTTACCAGTAATACAAAAAAATTTTGAAATAATGAAAGAAAATAGTCATAAAAGTAAGTTAATTTTTAATCATTATCAGCTCAAGCAAAGAAGTTTTTAAAATCAAATATGTCAACTAGGATATTTTGTAAAGAATACAAGGGCCTGAAAATTTGTGGTATTTTTCAGGGTTGTTGTTGTTTGGTTTTTTTTTTGGCAGGTGGAGAGGTCCTTTCAAATGAAATACTTGTGTCTACTAGATCAACACATATTATACAAAACATTAAATAATCTTTGGAAACAGGTTTTTTTTCTGAATGAGTTCAGCATGTTGTGTTTAACCAAAACTAATGCTTTGTGTTACATCAAGAGTGAACATGTGCAAATTCTGATGACAGGAACTGAAAGAAATATATATGAAGTGCAACAGCTAAGTTGGCTGAATCTACAATGAACAGACATCAATTACAGTGAGGAAGACCAACATTTGAGGCCAAAATTTCCATCCATATCTGAAACTCTTTGGCTGATAGAGCCCAGATTCACACAAGTGACTTATTCTCTCAAACAGCCTAATTTCAAACTTTTCTAGTCTCTTGGTCTGTATTTCTTTTAGCCACTATAGAACTCTAGAGCTCAGTCATTTTTGCATTTCTTTCCTCTTTTTTTTTAAGCAGTTTTTGTGCTAGAACTTCAAGAAGATTTATAGGCAGATCACTTTAACAGGGAGAATGAGAAGCAAAAATGTTTCAGGTCTGGGAAAAGAAACCCTCAAAAACCTCAGAAGAGAAAATCTTGCCATTACAGCCACGACTGATTAGCAAAATACTTGAGTGTCTGCCTAGTGAACATATACAGGCAATCCAGTGTTGTCAGCGGCCCCACAGGTAGGTGTTTAAAACTGAATAAACACCTGCACATGCCTTCTACTCTGACAAAACTCCTCCATCCCAGTTGCTTAACTTGCTGCTGCAAAGAATGTATTGTGCCTGTCATTCAGCCATCAGCAAGGCCACCACCCAGAACTAGGATCCAGGGAATTGCCTGTCAGGGGGTACCTTCGCCCCTCAGCTATTTGGGCCATTGTTAAACTGGTGGCACAACTTTCAGCCTGGTTTCGTACAGCATCAGGACAAGACCTACAAGGAGGCTGCTCACCATTTTTGAGCAATTCCCACTGGAAGGAACCTCAGGCCATGAAACCAAGAAGGACTTACTGTGTGCTTCAGATGAGCACAGAACCAGGTCCCAGGGAACATACCACCTGGGGACACAGTACTAAAACTACATGCCACCATTTTTAGGTACCCTGATGCTGATTTTTCTCATTGGTGTAGTAATGTTTCATTGTTCACTACAACAGCACAGCTGCACAGCCAGATTGGGCAGGTCCCATTCGCCATGTGTAAAGCCAATGGTGGCAGGCAGGTCAGGTGATTCCCCTTGGGAGGGTGAGAGCTGGGATTTCATATTGCTGAAGGGTGAGAGAGGCTGAATCTCTCATCCTGTTCCTGTGAGCCTTTGCAATAAGTAGAACTTCTAATTAGTCACATTCATTCCTCTCTTAGGCTCCTATTGTTAAAAATTATCTCAGGCTCTGAATCCAGTTGTCACAGTGTGTGGTCTGCCTAACTCTTTAAAAGGAAGGGTAGTTCAAGACAGCATTTTGAACTCTAGCCCTTCCATGGCTGTCAGTGTCTTTTTACAAGCCCTGCAGGTAGGATTTCACACTCCCCTCAGCCCTGAAGTCCTTGTTTGGTTCTCACTAGCTCTGTGCTTCACACCCATGCTTTAGGCAACTCTTGCTCAGTGTGCTAACTCCATTCACAAGCATCCCAATTGTCCATGTGTTCTGAGTAGGAACAAATCCAAGGCAGAAGACTCTGGATTTAATTTTGAGAATCCCTTACTTATTTTACCAGATTAAGTGAATACACATTTCACAGCATCTCCTAGAAAACAAGCATGCTTTAATAGTCAAAGCTTACTGAAAGCAACCACCAGCTTCATGAATTAAAAGGGTTAATCACAACTATTTAGGAAAAAGAGAAAGTTTTGTTAACATATAGCATTTTTATCAACCTTTTTCACCTACCTTCACACAGTGGTACGTTGCATTAGCAGCACAGACCAAGTTATTATTAGGCCAGCCATCCAAATCTGAATCCTCACCACAGATGCGTCCATCACCAGCATAACCTGTCCTACATTCACATTTGTACATTGGATCACTGAAATGGCCCAGATAGATGCACTCTGCAGACTTGTGGCAGCTGTGTGTCTTGTCCTTGCACGGATTCTCAGGTTCACAGACCTAGAAATGATGGAGCATATTCACTGAAACCTGATAATCACAGCCAGCTGTGTATGCCTCAGCTTCATCAAAATCAGACTAGTTATTTAGAGGTCTGAAGACAGGAACTTCGTTTTGAGATTGTGGTTAGTAAATTATACTGCTCTCTCAGTTCACAACTCCAACAAATATGTATAATGAAAATAATTAAAACAAACCACAGGAAAAATTGGACATTATTTAAAAAGCAATTAAAGTGGTTAACAATTTCAGAACCCTATCTGCCTTCTCCAGATGTCATTAAACCCCACAATTTAACTGCAACAGAAAGGAAATTGTACTCACCTCTTTTCTTTAGTGTTTTGCCTGACAGTATAAAAGGACTATCTTATTTTCTTAAATCAAAGAGACCCTAAGGAATTCTTGTGTTCACCTCACGTAGGTTTTTGTTACCTCTTCCTTATCACTATATTTTTCATCGACAGTATTTGAGAATGTTACATAGATCGTTCACATGTAGAATTCACAAGCTGAGCTAACCACAGATTGATTCAACAGCAACAAAGAGAAGAAGGCAAACCATGACTTCCACTTTAACATTTTTGTCTTTTCTAGGAAACTGTAGTCTTCAACCTCACTTCTACTTCCTGCTGTCCTTCACCACTGATAAGCTTTGGTCCAATGGAATTTAGGGTGTGAGAACTTCAGACATGTGTCTGATAACACTGACATAAACAGCATCATAATTATGAAAAAAAATCCTAATTCTTCAGTTTCCACTCTCCAGAACAGGTATGTTAACCTCAGAGAAAGGAATGCAAAGCAGGGAAATGTTTGCTCCTGGAATTTTAGGCTCATTTGGTACAACTGTGAAGATGCCTACAAAAAAAATCAAACCCTTAAAAAACCCAATCCCAAATTCAGTGTTTTGTTACTCTAAACAAAAATACTCTGAAACAACAGATAGTTATTTCAAGCTAGTTTTGTTTGGTATCCAAGTTTATCTTATGCCATCATTCAAAGATATTTCAGATGAGAATTACTCAAAGCCACCAAATTCCCTTCAATGTCACTTACTTGCTTCTCTGTCTTGGCAACTTCGAGCCCTACTCCATAGGGCTGACTTCCTTTATAGCGTGGAGGACACGGCAAGCAGTGGAAACCCGGATTTGTGTTCACACAGCGATGGACCTGATTCACTTTAAAGCAAACATCTGACACAGCTATACACTGCAGGTAAAGAAAGAAAAAAAAGGAGAAATCAATTAGATGGCTGTGTAATTCCCAAATAAGGAATTTTTCATGGTGATTTCCTGATGTTAATGGAAACAAAGCCAATACCTCATCAAGATCCTCACAGAAGGTACCATTGCCAAGGTATCCTGCTGGGCATGCCCCACATGACCAAGACCCATCCGGATAACTGTTGCATTCTGCTCCAGGAAAGCAAGGATTTGACAAACAACCATCTGACAAAGACAGACAAAACTGAAAATTAAGTAAGGAGCATAAAAGGCATGTAAAACTTCATTTAAGAAACAGGTGTTCTCTGATCATTAGCTTAAATCACACTTGATGCAATGGACTCTCATGAAACCCTAAAGTTAGGGTTATTAAGTGCATTTAAGACTAATTACTATTGATTTAATATGAAAAAATTACAGATTGCTACATCCAGTTGAATACATTACAGCATATTCAATACCTATTTAAGAAAGGCATAGTTGTTCAAGAAAGTTGGTATTGCGAATATATAAAACATCCCACTAAACAGCAGTCAAAATAGTTAAATGTCCTCCACTGAAACAAAGGTATGATTAGCAGATTCCTGTAGTGTCGCTTTATAATTATCCATTAAAGCAATACCAGCAATAATAGTTACTCAGACTGAGTAAAGAATGAACACCAACCAATTGGGCAATCCTTCTTATTGCACATATCATGCTGCTTGGTATCTCCCACACATGGCTTTCCTCCATACTGCGGCTCTGGACTGTTACAGAGGCGAGACCTCTCACGAATTCCTCCTCCACAGGTGACAGTGCAGGCAGACCACGGAGACCAAGGACCCCACTGGCCATTCACTAAGATATGCAAAAGAGCAGAGAATCAAAGGCAATAAAGTGGGGACATGTGGTGCCAATGCCAACAGCCCTTCATCAGATCCCTGACTAGAGACAGTTCCTCACTAGTGCGTAGAAAAATTATGGCAGATGTTTGCACTGAGATAGCAATATTTCAGAAACAAACCAATGAAAAATACCCAATGCTTCACAGGCATTTTTTGGCCAATAATTCAAAACAGCATGCCATGGCCACACAATATGCAAGGAGAAAAAAAAGGAGGAAAAAAATTACACGAAAGGAAAATGAAAGTGTATGGAATGAAAGGTCTCTAAAAAAGAGGTTTAAAAGTGTAGATGAATAAGAAAGAATTATAATAGCAATTAATTGTGTTGAATGTGTAAAAATTGTATGCACAAATATCAAAGAAATCTGACTATTGGAAAATTCTATGTCTATTCCTAACAAGTACAGAGACAGCTTGCTATTAGAAAGGAAGTGTTTATTTTTGATATGCAGAGACATATCAGTAAAATGGAAATTTCTCAAATTCTTAGTATTTAAAGCCAAATCATAACTTGGAAGGTTTACAAAACCTCTGACTGCATTGCTGTCTTCATTTTCAAAACACGCTTGTGTGTTATTTCACTCATAACATAAAATTGCATTTTCTATCATAGAAACTCACTGCCATTTAGATCTGAATAAAGAGAAGGAATTCAGCTGGAATATGATTGTTTCACTTTTGATTCAAGACAACAGACATACCTGGACATGGAACCTTCTCACACTTCTCTGTTTCACGCCCATTTCCCACACAGTTTTTCCCACCCATTTGGGGAATAGGAGAATTGCAGAGTCGGATGCGTGTGATATTTCCCACTCCACAGGTAACTGAACAGGAAGACCAGGGAGACCAGTGACTCCAGCCACCATCTTGACGTACTGCCAGAGAAAAGAGCACAACTCAAACAAACAGCCCAGCTGCAGCAGTAATACAAACTCACTAGTGAGGTTAGCCTTCTAATGAGCCTCTCACCACATCTGATTAATGTCCCATCTCTTTCCCACCATTTCACTTACAAAGCCCAGCATGCCAGCTCAGGTACTCAAGAACATCTTTCTTAGGAATTTCAGTAACCAATGTATAACTAACAATTGTGTTAGATATTTTGCTTAAAAATAAATTTTTCCAATGAAACAAACACTTATTCAAAATGCACATTTGGACATCTAGCAGTCTCAGCTGCTAGATATTGCCTTGGGTACTATATTAGCCTGGATATCACAAATACTTGCAGTAGCATTAACTACACTTTTGGAATATCATCCCTGTAAGTGCCTTAAATATAAAAATAGTTTTATATTTTTCAGAAATCTTCCATGATTACTGAATTCCTAAACACAGCTAAGTTAATGGAATGGCCCAAAAATCACTGAATGGCAGATGTAAACACAGCCTTGCATATCATGTTTACAAACTGTTATCTCCAAACTGAGTTCAAACAAAATACTCTAGTTCACAATGTTAAAGAAAGGATCGCTCTTTTGTTTTTTTTTAACATAGCTAAGCACAGAAGGTACATACCTATTAAATTGTCAGGAAAGTGAAGAATATTTGAAAGTGGAAAATTGGCAAAGAATCTAATGACAGCTCCTTTAGTTGTGCAAGTAGGATTTCTCAAGTACATACTGTCCTGACTAAACTTGGTTTTGCTTTGAGATATCAAAAGAAGCTTTTAAAAAGGAAGAAATGCATTACTTACTGCGGTGGTCACATTTCTTAAAGCTGCACATCCTTGTTTGGATGTGTGGGCCTGTACAAGCACTCCTAGTGACATCACACGACCTTCCTCGCATCTGTGTCCCAGAGCCACAGGTAACTGAGCACTTTGTCCAGTCTGACCATGGTGACCAGCCCTCCTCACTGTCATCAGCTGCAGAGCAAGAGGTAAGAAAAAGTGCTTAGCTTTGAAAGTTTCTCTATCATCCTATTTAGAAGATATTCCCTTCTCTTTTTCTGCAGAATATGTACTTTAACATTTAGATCTCTTCTTTTCTAATTTTGCTTTCCCAAGCTGCCACCATCGTTATGGAATTATGGTGTAATATAATGAGAGGTTAGTTCAGATAAGAATCCTGGATCTTCATGAACTTGTGTGCAGCATGTTTGCACGAACTACTGATCTTTGAAGGAAGAACATCTTGTCTCGGAATGGACCGAGCCAAAACCTGAATCCAAACTGCCTTTGGCTTCAGAATATAGGTCAGTGTGATATGTGGCATCACTTTTGAAAGCTGCATAATGGTGAACAAGATCAAGAGCACATTGTAAGAATATGCCCTATGCTCTGAATGGGCAAAAAAATGTGAAACATGACTGGGGAAAAGCATGCTTTTAACATTTTATGCCCAAGGTAGCTAAGCAGGTTATCACCTTAATTTGAAGCAACCAATATAATCAATAAAGACAGACCAAATCCTTCAGAGGGTAACTTCAAGCACACAAGTTATTTTGTACGATCTTTGTATACATGCAGTTCTGTATTTGATCTTACCTGCCTTGACATCTTACTTGTTTTGATCTTTCGAAAACACTAGTAGTGATGTTAAATAATGCCAAAGACTATCTATTCCTCTCCTCAGCTAAATACTCACAATGAGAGCAGACTGGACAGCATTCACCTTCAACAAAAACTGGATCGGCACAGGAAACCGCTGGGCAGGTGATTTGATTGCACACAATTTTGGAATCCTAAAGGCAAAGAAACCAATTTACTGATTTATGCTCACAGAGAGGTAAATGAAGGTAGGCATCTGTGGAAGATTCGTGTGGAAATGCTTTGATTTGTTCTATCATGGAACTGGGGACTCCTTTTTATAAACATCATGAAATCCAGCCAAGTTGTAAGTAAATATGACCTGACATATTTACATATTTATTGACAGTTGAGCTGGAATTCCATTTCTGCAGAGAAGAATATTTCCAAAACCTTACCTGGCAAATGCACTTGGTGCAGCTATCCACAATCCAGCTTTCATTATCTGCAAAGACACGGCCATCCTGCCAGCAAACCGGTTGGTTCTTCATTGTTTTGTTAGGTCCAATCAGTTCCCACATAATTTGGTTCTCTTCAGACTAGAAGATGAATTTAATGAAAACAAATTGTGTATTTCATAAGCAAACTGTTTTAAATAGACAAAAATGAGGTAGAACTGGACTAAATTCTTCCATCAAAAAATTTATTTTTATGTACATAAGGAAGATGATCTCAAGTATTGCAGTCCTGCATAGCAATTATTCTAGCAATGGTACAAACACAGTCACACAACACTAAGGGAAATCTGTTCTTAGCCATTTTGCTTTCCTCTACTACAGCTTATCTTTAGGTGAGAAGATTTTAGTCCTGACACATATGGCATACTAAGAAAATTCCTTTAGAAATAATTAGCTGATTCAGAATAAGAAGAGGGGCAGACTTCAGCAAAACATCACCATCATACTTCAACTATAAAAATCCCATACATTTACTTGCAGTTTAGGTACCCCATGTAGCCACTTACTGAGGTATTCATAAATGGTGTAAACATGGTAAAAAGGCTTTAACAGTACGCAAGCAAGGTTGGGATTGCTAGCTTTCAATTTCCAAACCTTTAGAAGGATTTCCCCTGTGTTTGAGTGCATGTGTGTGCGTGTGTTCTTTTAAACCTAGTCTGTGAAAACCAAGCCTTGATTAAAGTGTTAAACTCAAGAACTACCAAACTAGTCTCAATGAAAAGAGGACATCTTTACATTCCGTAGATATACTAACAGGTGTTCATATGCAATACAGAAATCTCTATTAAATACCCTGGTATTAAAATGAGGAAGGCAAGAGCACTGCACAGCAGAACACCGTCAGTTCTCCAGACTTGCAGGTACCTACCACCTTTTGGAGGTTGTCAGCCAAGTTGTTCACCACGATGCGCAGGCCGGTGAGCTCTGTGAACATTGACCCCAGCTCTTCACAGGAGCGGTCACAGAACTCGGCCTTCTCCGGTTTCTCACCCACGTACTCGGTTGTGACAGCGGGGCTCAAGTGAAGGATTTCAGTGCTCTCGTTGATGGTGTTCACTTCAGCTGGTAGCAAGAGAATGAAAGAAGAGCAGCATATACAAAGCTCTTCCACAGATTACAGATTCCTGCTGAAATCACAGATTGGCACCCATAGGTAGGGTTTAAACACATCTATTATGGCACAGCTTCATGCTTATTATACCCATGAATAAAAGAGGGGTTAGATGTCAGCCGGTTCCAATTATAGGCTTTCCCTTTTCAAAATCAAGAGCCAAGCTGTGTCTCACATGGCCCTCACTTTGAAATTGTTGGCACTGCAACACATTCATTTATGAGGAAGGCTAACAAAAAGACACAGTATCAAAAAAGCAAACCTATTTTATCCTCTCAGACATAAAAGGTTTCAGATTTTTTCATGACCTATCACATTTCCTCAAGGAAAAGAAAAAGGCAGGAGAAAGTTTCTTTGCAGAAAGTCATTGTCCTTGTTCTTCCATAAATTCCATGGTTGGATCAAATCTGGACCATTATGTAATGTATACCAGACTGGGCTGCTCTATATTGCACTGCCCAGTGTTAAGCTCAGAGGAGTTGTTATAAGAACAGTTTCATTCTGAAGTGAAATGGAAGTCAAGCTAAAATCAGACAGATTATTTAATTTGTCACTCCAAACACTCCTCCAGAAGGCAGACTGTAATTAAAACAGAACTTTGCATGCATTAGACAGGGAGAACTGAACAAGTTCTAATATCATTTTAAAAAATATCCCTGTCTACAGTAAATTCCTGAAAAATAACATAAGAGAATGCATGATTTTAATTAATAAAAAAGCACATAGATAACTAAATAGAACAGTCTATGTTCTGTTAAGCATTTGAATCTCCATCAGGTAAATGTCTTATGGATTCCACGGACACTTTCTCTAAGGACTCCATGAGAAACTCAAAGTTGGTATCAGCTATACAGCAATCCATCCTTCCCTATCTCTTAATAAAGACTTCTTTATCAGATTTAGTGACGTTGGAATAGCTCAAGGTTACCAAAGAGAGAAAACAAGCAAAGGATTAATTTAAATTTAAAAAGAAGAAATCAGCACAGGAACATGTGCCAAAAAACATGTAGAACATGTCAAAACCCCAATATCATTCAGTGTTGACAAATCACCAAAGGTGGCAAAGCTTCAGAAATGTTAAGGGCTTGATTTGATGCTTTACCATACAATGTAAAGTGTTATATATAAATACAAAAGGAAATGAAAACAGGAGCAAAGTATTCTTCATTCATTTGGAAGGCTAAAAATAAAAGAACAAATAACCAACGCGCAATATGACATTAAGTGATTACTTCTCAACCAAACTTAAAATTATTGGCTTGATGTGCTTTTAAATTAGCTATGAAACATCTGCCACTAGCCAAGGTCTACAAAAAATTGTTCTCAGTTTTCCAAAGTTGAAGCAATTGTCCAGCTTCATTTACAATATGGGAGAAAACCACATAGCAGATCAGAACTCTGTCATAACAGTTTATTTCAGCTGCTTTTTGATTCCCTGGAAAGAATGCAATTTTCCTACCACATTGGAACACTAGATTTCTCAGATCGCCCCACAGCACTTCTCAGATCATTAATTTCATATTTTTCAAGCCAACATGGAGTGTGCCTTGACCGGAACATTCTGAGGACATTAATAAAGTTGCAATCTCAGCAGGAAACATAAACCAAAACTATGTTAGAAGAACTAAATCCTCACTTCCTACTGGTACTTGGCAGTGACTGAAAGAAGATGCCTGGGGATCACTGGGAAATCAGTTCTCTGCTGCTGGCTTCCTGCTAATTTCCTAAGGACCAGATGATTAAAATGAGAAACCAGAAGAGCAAAATGTGCATCCTCTCACATATGCAAATATCATTCTGTTAATATAACTCAAGGATGGATTCTATTGATGTTCCTGTTTAGGTGTGCTTTTGTCATCTTTCCTATCCAGTGCAGTGTGTAAATCCTGCCTAAAGCATTAGCAGTCACCACACTACAGCCATACTTTCCTACCCTCAACCAAACAGCAATCCCAAGCCACCATTTCACCACATATCACATTCCCATATTAGGCTTAAAGATACATTAGGAAAACACAGTCCTGTCTCCTTTTGTGTCCTTAGGGCTGAGAGAACTTCATTGGTAACATCAGCCTTGCTGTCATGGGACATCAACACATAAATACGTCATTCTCAATGCATGTACTTCAGCTCAACTAGTCTGCTACCAAAATGGGAAAATATCTAGCAGTCTGTAACATCATTCATGGCTTTTCATGTGTGGTAATTGTCATTAGCAGCATCACCCAAGTTTCAATACTGGGCCCAGTATTGTTTAAACCATCCATCAGTGACTTGGATGAAGGGACAGATGCCTCCTCAGCAGTTCACAGATGACACAAAGTTGGGAGGAGTGGCCAATACCCCAGAGGGCTGTGCAGACCTTCAGAAGGACCTCAACAGGTTGGAGAGATGGGCAGAGAGGAACCATTCTGCCCCTCTCCTCATCCTCAGCCATATCTGGAGTGCTGTGTCCAATCCTAGGCCCCTCAGTACAAGTAAGATATGGAGCTCCTGGGCTGGGTCCAACCACGAACTACAAAGTTATTAAGGGATTGGAGCCTCCCTCTTACGAGGAAAGGCTGAGGGAGCTGGGCCTGCTCAACCTCAAAGAGGGACAACTGAGAGGGGATCTCATCAAGGTGTATAAATATCTAAAGAGGATGGAGCCAGCAATAGGACAAGAGGCAATGGGCAGACACTGATGCATGGGAAGTCCCACCTGGATATGAGGAAGAACTTCTTTACTGTGTGGGTGAACAAGCACTGGAACAGATTGTCCTGAGAGGTTGTGGAGTCTCCCTCACTGGAGATATTCAAGAATCATCTGTGCCATGTGCTCTTGGATGACCCTCCTTAAGCAGGGAGGTTACACTGATGACACCTGGTGGTCCTTTTCAACCTGACCCATTCCATGAGTATGTAATTAACCTGGACAGGCAGTGTCAGAGTCTGACACGCACAGAAAAACCTCTCAAGTAATTTTGATGGCCTCACTGTGTTATTAGTTCTTTTCTGTTACTGCACAAGAAATTTCCATCTTGTAGTTTTCTCTTGATATTACAAAGTAAAAGCAAAAATACTGTGAATTGAATTATTTGCTAAATAATTCCCAAGAAGGATAAAACAAAAACTCCAAATCTGTATAATTTATAGAACTGAAAATTTGGCAATTGACGGGTGTGATAAAAATACATTAAGAAAATATTATCCGTTGATTATCAGAAACTTACAGCTGTACAAGAATTCCTCTTAAGGTATGTATTAGCATGAAGAATTCAATTATTCCTTTAGGCTCCCACTGGTTTCCTCTTCATAGTAGAGGTACAGTAACATCCCATTTCTACTTGGTGATATTTCAAAACATTTGCTACTCTTTTGAAGAAGTCAAGATCTGCTGTCATTTCATTTCTGAGTTTTGCTTAAACAAGGAAAAGATTGAGTTCAATCTACTTAACTGATTTTCTATATGCCACGTATTTTAGCAAAGTAATAGAAATAATGGCATTTCAGGTGGCAGGAGTTTCAAACAAAACCCTGAAGTCCTGTCTTGTGCACCCACAACATTCCTCTGATAGATTGAGCTGGCTCTGATTCTTATCTGAGCTCTTGTTAGCTTGTGAGCTAACAAGCACTGAGAAGTAAAACAGTTAGCACCTCCTATAAGCTTGAGTACAAAACCTTAGCACATATTTGACAAATAATCATAATTCTTTTATGGGGAGTCCACTATACTCCTACACACAGAGTGCCCCCCTCCTGGTGGGGTAAGCATGAACTGGACTAACAAGAACACGTCAGTCCACAACATACATGCCTTCCATATCTCTCCCTTTGATTTCTTATTTTCCTGAGGTTGTTTTTGACTAACAATGCTTTGGGAATCAAACCCAAAGCCTCTTTCAGTTGAAGGTACTGCCAAGAAACTCCAAGTCTTTAAGAATGGCAGACCAGTTTCTGGGCCCATTGACAGTCAGCAGAAGAATTCAGAAATAACACTACCTGTCTTGTGTGCAAAGAATTGCTGAAAATTCATATAAGAAAATATGTACTTTCCTACATATGCTTTTTTTCCCTTCATTTTCTACTAATTTATTGCTCAACACTTTTTTTCCCAACTTAAAAACAGAGGTTCAGAGTTATAAACCTAAGTAACTTAACTAAAATAATAGGCTAGAGAGTAGAAATGACATCATATAAACACATAAGTTCCTTTTACTACCAAAAAAGCAACTTATTCTCCTTTTCATTTCAAAGAGATTTGTTGCCTGGTTTTAGGATAATATTTCACAACTGAAACTTCTAATTTTCAGATTCAACTGAATAGTATTAACAAGATAACAAAAGCCTTACTTGACTGGCTTCTCTGGCATCCTTTCTTACGCAGAACATCCTCTATTGAAGTATCAAAGATTAACTGAATATTTTGCAAAAGACCCTGTAATAATAATTTTAAAAAGCAATTAAAAACAGTAAGATAAATTTTTGAGTAACCAGTAACTGATCTGTCTCAATTCCATGCTACTGACTGGATTCAGACATAAGCAAATACATAAAAAACAATCTACAAAGCATTAAACCTGATGCACAGAAAAATAAAAGTGGTTAGGGCTTTGTTATATACAGTTTTAACATTACAGGCCACAAAACTAGGTATGTTCTGAAACATATAATAATGAAAGATATTAATCTGCTACAAGTGCAAATCTCCATTTTCATAGTGAATTTCAAATTTGTCATAGGGTCAAAGCCAACTTTCCTGCACCATCACACTTTCATCCTCAGCCAGTCATTCCCATACACCATAGATCACTGCCTCCTCAATTGTGCTGACCCTACTCTGAGACAACACTCTAAAACCAGACTGGTATCTATTTCACTTGGGGAAAAAACTCTCAAAGAAAAAAAAAAAAATTAATTAAAAACCAGATTGTTTCAGTGAGCCACTTGACAGTATAGCTTCAGAACCAGTTGTATGAGCACTATTGATGGAGTAACATAGTCATGGAGAAAGGAATGGAAAGGCTGTGAGCAAGAACTTCTGAAGTCCCTGCCAAAACTGGTCATCCCATGGAGCCAAACTCCAGCATGTCAGGCTCTGGCTGAAAACTGGATGGCACAACATGATGAGAAAGAAATGACTTCTTGAAAGTTTTAGAGCCATGAGTTCAAGTCTGACTTTAGCTGTGACTGAAAAGAAGCCATCCTTAAAGCAGTTGGGCCAGATCACATCACTTGATTATGAGGTGGAAGGTCGCTTTCATTTGATAGGAAAACCAAAAAACTTGTAATTGCTTCACCTCAAATGTTTTCCACAAAAAAAAAAAAAATCTCATTTACAGGACTGACCAAAACTTTTTGTTCTATTTCTTTTCTCAAAATTTTCATATTTTTAAAATTTAAATTGAAAAGAAACATTCAAAATTGCTAAACAGGATGAACCAACACTATATGCTTCAGCTCCATTAAAAATTCTTTTTTTCTCCTTCTTTCAAATAGAAAAATAAAAATATTGACATGTTCTCATGATTTGAATAGATCAATTCAATGTAAAAAACAGTTCTTCAAGAAATTTGCGAAAAAAATCTACAAATCACCAAAAAACCCCCAACATCTCTAGAAGACTTACATCTGGAAGAGAAAAGGGATGGTTGCACAGGAAAGCAAAAAATTGGTTTTGCACACTTTTTCTGGATTTAGACTTTGCTTTGCCCTTGCTTTCAAGAACCCAAAAATCACACAACACAGATCCAGCAATTAATAAAAGCACACTCTGAAGAAAGTCTGCTTGGGAACACCTGTGACCCCATCAAATCCCAGAGGCACTGGGGCAACAAAACTGTGCCCACTGCATCTTCCAAACTACTTGCAGTTAGCTTCTTACCACACCAGAGACCCAAGCTTCTGCAGGTCACCTACCCTGAAATGATTCTCCCGAGTGGACCCTTTCGCCACGTACAGCCTGCTGCTCTCTGCTTTCAGCTGCTCATAGAAAGGCTCCTCCAGGATGAAGCTGTCAATAAGGTCACAGCCAACATAGAGGTTGTAGTTCTCCCCCGTTATCTGCACGGTGAGGTTCTTCCACTGGGAGTCAGCAAGGTCCACGTCTTCCAGGGAAATCACGTTCTGGAAGCCATCCACCCAATAGATAAGGTCCAGGGTGTTGGCCCGGCCATTGGAAATGATCTCAAACTGCCTCTCACTGATGCCAGGACCCTCTAAAGCAAGGATAGTGCCTCTAGATTGCCTGTCCTGCCTCAGGGTGGCTGAGAGGACAAAGCCCTCATTCTGCCGTATTAGTTTTAGGATCTTTTTTAGTTTCTCGGGTTTACACGGAGGTATGTGGTCAAACCGAATGAAACGATAGGCTGGCACAGTGGGGTCTGGGCCCCGGAACACCTTTGCTCCAATTGTCTTTCGGTTTATGTTACTGACTTGAAGTAAATCAAAGGTAGTCTCCTCTTCCTTGTCACCATCTGAAAAAGTTAACAGCGTGTGACAATGTGTCTACAAAAGGTCTTACAAGTCTTGCACTGCACAGTACACTTAGCAACTGCAATTGTATGACAGGCATTAAGGACCAGCAGAGTAAACTCAGTACTTTCCGGCCTCCACAAATGGAACTGTTCCTACAAGAAGGCAATTTTCTACCTGACATTTTCATTTACATGACAATTCTCTCCTTCTGTGTGTACAAACACTTCTCATTATACATTTATACATACGACTTCATATTTTATAGCACTATATAGGACATACTTTTACATATATATGTATTCTGTAGGCAATGTACACATGCATGCATGCAGCAATTTATTCATTAAATATGGTTTTTTTATATGAATGCATAAAGAACTTGAGGCAATTTCTATATTTTAATTACCAGATAATGGAAAATCAAATTATGAGAATCCATGTGCCTACACAATGACCGAAAAAAAAAGAGATTTGCTTTTTAAATAGTGTAACCAAGAAATCAGATGTAAATGAGGGTCTGGCACTGTGCCAATTTGTATTCTACTTATACTTGATCTGTAAATGTCTATTTCTCTACTTTTATTTTACACATTTTTAAAATGCTGATCCCACTCAGTGATTCTGTTTATGTTACTTTCATCATACATTTCCACCACATAGGAAAGTATAACATCAATTATTTCTGGGATTATTTTAAACAATAATTTCTAAAGAAAGCAATTTTGAGATATATTGAGAAATCTTCATTTAGCACTGGCAAGGCATATCTACCAAAAATACCCCAAGCACTTCTAAAAAAATCCTCTATGATTATTTTGCCCACTGTAGTTCAGGTAAGCCAACACTTCACAACTTTTAACTTTGGGAGTTAGTCTATATCCAGTTAAGAAGTATCTGAACTTACTCTGAGCATTTGAGGAAACCCACAGGGTTATCAAGACAGCAAGCCCCAACAACCCCCTCCTCTTCAGCATAACTCCTATGAATAAACCAAAAACAAGTAAGTATTAAGGAAATTATATTTATCAACTATAAATAATGCAATTTTCCTCATGAAATGCCATAAACAGCAACTATATATATATATAAAATCAGAATTCTTATTTTGATTGATTCTTGTAACACTTATTCTGGGTCTATTCTTGATGGCAGAAGTAAAATGGGACATCAGGTGAAGGGAAGAGGAATTATAAAAGTTCAAGATCCTTTTTACGGAAATGTTCTAAATAAAAAAGAAAGGCATAGAGAAAATATGCATTATTATTTTTTTAAATGAAATTTCAGTAGCTGGCATAGAGACCATATGAGACTACAAGAGATACAGCTTATTGCTAGCACATCTTTACTTTGAAGCACAACATTCAGCCACAAATCTTTGTAGGATAATGGGATCTAAACTGGATGATGGTTGTGAGTAATAGGGGTACTTTTCAGTACCTTTTTCAGTGCCATGATACAAACACTCTCGTCCACATACATATAAATATGTACAATTCTCTGTACCCAACCACAGCTGGATAAAGTGCCCTGTAGCACTGTACAGTTATAAACCACATAATTGCATCTCCATATGTGTCTCAGCTCACAATGAATGGAGCAGAAGCATTCCCCGGAATGCGTAGAAATCCAGTTCTCTGGGTACAGCCAAATAACTTCAGCACTGCCAACTCCACACATTATTGCGAGTACTCAGGGATGCCGCCAGCGCTTCCTGTCTGCATTTTCTTTGTTCTACACGGAACTCCTATTACCTGGCATCTCCAGGGTACCACCGCTACAGCCAACTACCGGCAGCCGCCAGGATGCCTCTCTCACCTCTCGAACCCAGGGGCTCCCGGCGGGACAGACCCTGCCTGGGCGGCGGGCGCGGCGACGGCAGGGCTGCTGCGGGCAGGTGCCACACGCTGCCTGCCCACGGCTGCTCCCCTCACCCCTCACCCCGACTTCCCGCGGGGGCGACC